>OOFE01018618.1:20672-32274 GCA_900323365.1 Monocentris japonica | reverse complement strand
TAGGTCTGTCTTAGGTACATGGTGCATTTACTGAATCAGATACCCACAAATTTACTACACTTTACGAATGAATCGGTGTCGGTCGACTGTTTCCATAACTCTGTCCGTGACGCCGGTGTGCCAAAGCGTGTGACGTTGCCTTCGTACGCCCTGTTGTAGTTTCTGTTGTATGGATGGGAGGTGGGAGGAGGAAGCAAAATAGACGCTCTTCATATGAGGCGGCGCAGGTGAAAAAGGGCCCCTCCTGATCTGCTAGCAGGGCAGAAGTTTGTCAATCACCGATTCTCACCGCGAGTACATAGCAGATCATTAATGTACGTGACTGACATTATTGTTATTTAACATTACATCTCTGCTGGATTGCTGCCGAATCGGGTGCCCGAAACTAATGTTAGATGTTGGAAAAAACAGAATAAAATGCTGATCGTTCAATCAAATCCCCAGTTGTCCATTTCCCTGTGTTATTACTGTGTACTTCAATGTGTGGCAGAATACATATTGTTGTTTTGTGGAAGGGGGTAACTAACTGCTCAGGCTCAAGCAGGTAAAGGCCAAGCTATGAATTATGTCCCACATTGCCTCTCTTAGTTAACACTTTCCCGCTCCTTTCTTGTGTTTGGTTACAACAGAGCTTGCATTTTCAGTGGCTACAAGACCATATTTGTTCCAAAATCCAGCCCCGTAGCAGCTGCTAACTGTTTTGTTTTTGTTTTGAGTCTGTAGGGAGTTCCCTGTGAAAGTGTTGCGGAGGAAACTGCTTGTCATTTATTTTTCAGCCTAGGCAGCAACTTGACCAAATTGTTAACGGCTCTGGGTAACGTTAATTTACAACCTGCAGAGCTCCCCCACCACCTCACCCGTCTCAAAAAGCCCCAGAGTAAAGTAGTGGTTGGTCCTGATGGAAGACAGACGTTAGCCAAAGATTTACTGTAACTTTACGGTAACTTCATTCAAATGATTAGCACTTGTGTGACAACATCAGTTTGGACACATTAGCCTACAGATTTTGTCTGTTGAAAGAGAAGCTGGCTTGGTCTAAATGTTGCTAACTTAGGTCATTTAAAGTTAACATAACGGTAGCTAGGTGAGGTAGCGTTATAGGCCGTGATAAAGTCAACAAAATATAGGTTAGATGTGGGCAATTGGCATTTAATACAGTAATACATTGACTTAAGTGACTGTTAACCTCTGTTGACGTTATGGTTTTTAAACCACAGATAAGGTCATTTCAAGAGCAAAATGGATGTTAGGAGCAACAGCCTTAATAGTGAGTACCGTTAATTGCTATCTTCAGGTGTGCAAATGCTGTTGCCCTTAGACTCAAGTAATTCAAACATTTTAGAATTACACATATCTCTGTCCAACTAGCAGTCTGGTCTATTTTCACGGTTCTTTTCTCTTACAGCCGTAAAGACAGATCTCCGTTTGCTGCTTGAGTGTCTGAAGTTTCAGATGAAATGTCCTGATTTGCAGAAACAAGCTCTCCTCACCATCTACTCAATCTGTGAAAAGAGAGGTCAGACCAACACAATCTTGGTCTATCGGCAGTCAGTACTCATTGTATTCTTTGGCCAAGCTAAACCACTTGTTTAGTTGGCTCTGTGAATGAGTTCAATGAATCATTCACAGAGTTCAATGTCATTGAGTTCAATGAAACATCTCTTGTATCTATGTGTCACTTAACTTATTTGAATAGTGTCTCTGTCCATCTTTCCCTTTGTCTACTCTATTGCTTTTTTAATATTACAGAGGATATTGTGGACCTGCTCAGAGAAATGGGAGGCGTGGTGTTTGTGTATAACCTTTCCAAGTCCAGTATTGTTCATTCAGATGTTAAGCAGACTGCACTCTTCACACTTGGAACACTAGCTGAGACCAGTGGTGGGTGTGTATGCGTGTGCGTGTGTGTGTGCATGTATTTAGGATATGCACAACTCACCAGTTCATTTTGCAGTTGCTCCTGAGAATAACTGATTATTCCCTGTTTTTCAACTTTTTTCACATCCACTGAATTTGATAAATTTGCTGTTTTTTTTCCTGAGCTCAGTTTTGTGCTTTCAAAATCAGACTGTAATAATACATTTTTATTTACAATAAAATATATGAATTGTCAAACTGAATGAAACAAAATGAATAGAAAAATTCTGAGGCCTAATTAAATTTAAAAGCTGATTTTGAAACATTTGGCTGACTAATCACGTGTGTGTGTACCTGTATACAACTGAAGCTTTTATTCAGCCATCTGTAAAAGATGCCATCTGAGTTATGTGTAATGTGGTATTGTACCATTTCAAATGTACATTGTTTTAATGTTGAGGACTACTTCATATATTGTGCGTCTTTCCCTCTGTCAGTGTATTGCAAGACCTCTCTGTGCAGAAAGGAGACATTCTCAGACCTTGCTCACTGGTTGATGAAAGAAGACACCCCACTAACACAGAGGAGAGTGGCTGTCTATCTGCTGTCTGTACTGGTAGCCAACAACAGTAAGATCGGGGCTCAAGAAAGACTAACAAGTTAAACTTCATGTTGTTAGCATCCCACAGAAATCAACTTTCCAAGACTTGAGAAAAACCATCTGCTTGTCCCATTGCCATGCATGTATTTTTGTCACTTTACATTTTCTTTAGTTTCTTTCTTTTTACTTTTGTGGCCCTCATGTTTCTATGTGCTATTGTAGAATCAGGACAGACCTATGCCCAGACCACTGGCTGCATGGACCTTCTCCTGGACCTTTTCAGGTAAATAGTGACTTATAGACTTATACATGTTGGCACACTCATACAAGGTGAATAATATTTCTCTTTGCAGGACCAGTTTCCCCCTCTCCACAGAGACCACTCTGAAACCAGTTAACGCTACTCAAACCTACCAACTTTGGACATCTGTATCTAGTGCGCTCTGTGGCTGTGTCAACAACCCTCAGAATGGTTAAGTTGTCTGTGTATTTGTGTTTTATAGTAAATGCATATACCACCGTAGCCACTCCTTGTAGATCTAATGAAGTGACAAACTGGACAAAGCTTGAGTAAAGCACGTTTTGCTCAACTGCGTTTTTCTTTCATTCTCCAGAAGAGGGTCAGCGTATCTGTGTGGTAGCCTTCCCCATGGTAAAAACCTGGCTCCAGCAGATTACACTCCCCCGAGCTGAGATTTTTCAGCCTGTATGCTCCTTCATAGCAATGACGGTCTCCAACAATTGTAAGTGAAAGAGGAGGAACAGAGAAGGGCTAATTCTAAACTTGGGATTTCTTATGTAGTCTAGTTAAATTGTAAAAATTTCTGCCAAAAAAATTCAATATAGTCAATGCTCACAATTTCTTTGTTTTTGCAGCTTGTGCTCAGGAGAGTTTTTCTGCCTCAGGGGGTTTGGAAACTCTGACCCTCGCACTGGTTCGTTTAGCTTCTGATGCAGAGAAAAGCCTGGTGTCTTGCCAGCTCTCTGTCATTTTGACCAAGACCCTGTCAGCCTGCATCACTGACAACTGTGAGTATCTCTGTTACGCACATATACTTATACAGCTCACTCCAAATAATCCAAATCATCTCCTCCATTAAAAATCTCTTTTCTCCAGCTGTTCTGGCAACAGGTTTAGCTCAGTATGGTTTAGTTCCCCAGCTCCTATCATTGCTGTCCAGCCCCAACCTGGACCCTCAAGACAGGCTCTCTGTGGTACTCACCCTTGGCCATTGCACTGAGGCCTCTGGTAAGACTTCACAGTAGCATACAGATGCTCTCACCCAGAATAACCTCCCTTTTCACCACTCCCTTTTCACCACTCCCTTTTCACCACTGTGTGTTTCTCCCTTTTTGTAGAGGAGCACCAATCCCAGTTGGTACAGTGTGGAGGCCTGCCTCCCATCATCACTCTACTCACTGAGTCCACAAGTGTGGAGCTTAGGAAGGCTGCTACGTTTATACTGCAGACCTGCAAACAGGCCAGTGAGTCAAAGCAGTCCCTGTACATCACAGCACACCTATTCTATACAATTCACAAGCGTTCCAGCCCTGTTGATCGTTTGATCCTTGTTGATCGACTCTAAATTGAAAACAATAGACCTTTTCAATTAGCAGTATTTTATAATTTTGTATTTTTTTGTAATATAATTTTAGACTGTTCAAAAACACAATGCATACTAATTGAATTGAGTTTTTAGATTAGTCAGCCACTACCACCAAGATCTTTCCTGCAGGAAGCTCTGGGTTGAGGGTGGCATGGTGTCTCAGTGGTTAGCACTGTCACATCACAGCAAGAAGGACCCGAGTTCGAATGTAGAGTTTGCGTGGAGTTTGCGTGTTCTCCCTCTGTTTGTGTAGTTTTTTTCCAGGTGCTTCAGCAGACCCCACAACACTGAACAGTATTGAGTGGATAGAGAGAATGAATTAATGGAGGAGGAGAGCTGTCCTAATGACATGGTTGTCTTTCTGTGTGAAGCGATGTCCCTGGGAGCGCCAGGCCTAAGGGTAACACAGGACGAGGTAGGAACAGTGGAGTCCCTTACAAACATGGAAGGCTACTGGAGCTCAGCCAGAGAGTTGCTGCACAGGATTAACCAGCTAGAGGAGAGACAAGAGAAGGTCAGGCATGCATGCACACACACATGGCCGCAGCCTAATAGACACAAACATGCAGCATGGTGACCCATGAAGTGTGCATATGTTTATCTTTAGGAGACTGAGTACAAGCGGGGAGACGTGGGCTCACCAACTCCAACTAAAGAGCTGGGCCCTCCATCTCTACCCCCAGCCTTACGAGGGGATACATCTGAGGTGTGGCTCAGAGGTGGAAAGATGACAAATGAGAGATGGAGCGAAGAAGGCAGGATGGGGTTAAAAGGAGGAGAAAAGAAGTCAGAGAACCACCGAGAGCTCACTCCAGTTTCTTCTCTTGAACCAAGGAGATGCACAGAAGACAGGATTGTAAGAGGGTGCAGTGGAGGAAGAGAGGGATGTGAGGGGCAGTGGAGGAAATCTATTCCACTGCCTGACCTTGAGAGGAGAGGTAGAGAGGATATGAGAGGGGAGAGGAATCGAAGAGAGAACATTCAACACAAAGACAGAGCACTGCATCTTTTAGTAGGGGTAACTACACTGAACTGTTGAATTATGAAATACTTTGGCCTACACATTACATACACTATCATTCGTGTGGTGCCACTTACTGTGTATCACTGACTGTAACATGTATGTTTTTCATTAGGATCGTGTAAGAAGGCAGATATTCAAAGACAGTACAAAGACACAGAAATCTGCCCTCGCCAGCAGAGTACAACAGGAGAGGAGACACAGTGCACACACACACCAGACAGACAGCAATGAAAGAGTACACACAGTATATAGACAGGCCAACAGTCCGATAGCTGGGGATGATGGTGACATTGACCTTCAAACTCTCGGAAGAGCACAGAGGACGAAGATGGACAGTAACAGGGAATTGAAGAATGGAAGCTCCAATTCAAGTACTCAGGGGGAGAAGGCGAAAAACACACAGTGCTCTCAGGCAGAGCATTATCAGGTCCCTGAGCAGCAGAACAACAGCAATACGTTGTCTGTCCATTCTGGAGTTGGGGTCACAGGACAAGCACCTGACAGAGGGGATGTGCTGTGTTCAGTGTGCAAGGGTACTAGAACCCATGTAATACCATTGGAGGGAGCCAGAGAGCCACAAAAAGCAGACAGGTCTATAGATTGTGTGTTAGCTCCTCAGTAACAGTGATGATGAGTATTAGTTGAGCAGAAAACCTCAAATGGCTGATGGGTGTATCAGCAACATGACACCAGTGATTTTTCTTTTCTCCATTTAGTCAAGTGTTTATACCCCCAGCACCGGTGAAAGACAGAGTGCCAAAGGACAAGAAATCGATTGATGATGAAGGTAGAAAACATTGCTTCATCACTTTAGTACACAATATCATTCAACAACAGATAGCAAGATAGATTATTTCTTTTGGTTTTCATTAGATGTTTGATTTAGATGTTTGCTCTTAGATGCCTTGCCTTTATGTTCTGAGCTGTTGGACAATGAGATCAGTAAGACAGTGAAACCTCCAGTGCTCGTATACACACCACCTCATGACAGGTGCTCAGGTAGGGGAACAGGGAGAAAGGGAGAAAAAATTTAACAAGGCCAGATGAGGAATGTCCATTGTATTTACATTTTATTTTTCTAGCTGTGAGGGGCCACCACAGCTAAATGAATGTAAGCCAACACTGGATCTTGGTATGTTCATACCCTCTACCCCTTTCACTCCAGGCTGCATGTTGCGTTTTGAGGAGGTGACCAGCAGGACATTTGCGTCTCTCCAGAGCTCCTGCCACCACAGCTGTGACATGCACAAGGTTCTCCAGGAGGCCACAGAGAGGTTCAGGGCTCGTCACCACGACCCACCGGTGAGGAAGGAGTGCCAGGAGTACACTGTGGAGCAGATAGACCCACACTCTGAGACAACTTCAGACGCAGAGCCACAGGGAAGCAGGCAACACTGGAGAAGTAGGAGGCTTGAACATACTTTACAGCTTTACTGTACTTATGGAACGGAATCCATCAAAAGTGCCTCGTCCATAGCGCCATCACTCTGGTATCTATAATCCCAGTAAAGAACGCCCTCTTGGAAATTATTGCTTTAATGTACAGTTAAAATGTCTAATTTCTGCTCCTTTGTAACAGAGGTCTGTCTGACTCCCATACGGAAAGGAGCAGGACAGCTAGTGAGCTCTCTACCAGTGAAACACCTCAGGAAGAACCACAATGGTAAGTGACAAGATAGCAGCCTATGTCCCAGTAATTTCTTTGTATTTCTGAAAGCCAGACACAAGTTCCTAATATGTGTAAGGTGTAGCATCATATTTACCCTCTCAGGCTGCAGATATAAAACCAAAAGAAATTAAATGTATTTGTTGAGGGAGTTCCACCCTTACTTCCACCCTTTCTGTCTGTCTTAGGCATCACCCTGACTCCACTGTGTAAAAGAGCTGAAATGAAGAGATTCACCTCTCATGACCGGAAAGGTATGTACAGTACGTGACACCGTCATACAACAGCAGCATATCATTTATTGTTCATGTCCTTCACTTATGGCATATTCAGCTGCAATGACTTTGTCATTACACCTTACAGGTCTAGGCCTGACTACTCTGAAAAAACCTTATCTCCCTGAAGGTATGGTCTGTTCACTGTTGGATCTATGGCTCAAATATGGAGATTGAAATTAATGTGTTTAGTGTGTGTGTGTGCGTGTGATTGAGAGCCTGTGGTGGAAGCTGTCCCCTCCAGTGTGCTCTTGTGTGCAGCAGACTGGCCAAAGAACAGAAGGAATGTTGAACCCCAGCCAGTGTTCTCACAGCGCAGGCCAGAGCTGGTTCAGAGCAGCACAGCTGTATTAAGCTGTTTCACACTCTGTAGAACACAGTGTGTGTGTGTGTGTGTGTGTGTGAGTGTGAGTGTGAGTGAGAATGCTTTTGTGCTATGGCAGTGTCAGGGTTGTGAGAGGATCTACATGTTGTATACTTTTCATAATATTGCAAGGGTGAATAGTTTTTATGGGGTCATACTCCCCTAATGCAGCTTTCTCTAGTCTAATATCTATTGTGGCATGGTAGCGGAGGCTCTGTTGTGTTGTGTGCTGTCCAGGGCCAGGCTTTCTGTGGTCCTGAGGTCTGAGGTCTTTTTGTGCCTTTGTGCTTTCATGCTGAGATTTACTGTATCCCTGTACTTCTCAGCATATTGCCTTTTTCAACAAGCTCTCTTTGCCTTAAAAACAGTTTGAATCCAGACTTTTATTGTTAGATTGTTAGATTGTTAGATCTGTTTTTCTTCCACTGTTCTGAAAACAATCTCCTTCTATCTCTGTCCAATATAACCATGGTCTGAACCCTGCTCTTCTACCCTGTGGTCCTGTCTTTATTCTTTCCCCCTTTCATTTTCTAGCAAGTCGTTCTTTGCTATTGTTGTTTGCATGGCAGCTGTATCAGGCGTGACAGATGACGTAATGTCACTCTGATGAGGAAGGGAGGGGGGCAAGAGAGAGAGAGGAGAGAAAAGAGAAAATTGTCTTTCTATTCACTTGAGTCTGAGGCCCATTGATGTCTGGTTGTGTAACAGAATGAGGTGTACAACATCTGTACTTGGCCTGTTCTCACTCCGTCTTTGTCTTACACACACACAATTACTCTATCTTTCAAAATACAGAGAGAAGAATACATCTCAATAATGGAGATCGTCAGCCGAAGACTCAGCCTAGCAGAGAGCCCTGTTCCACTGTAAGAGTTTAAGAGAATTAGATTTTTGTGACAGAAAATACATGTCTAGTCTAGTGTCATTGGCTTTCCAACAGCCTGTTGAATGCTGTGAATGTATCCTGCTCTGCAACTTATCTGTAGAATGAATGAAAGGAAGAGGTGATAGTGGAGAGATTATTTAATCAGGCAGTGTTTTGGTAGCTAGACAGTCTGACATCAGAATGAATTGATGCACTATAAAATCTGGTTGTGTCTGTTGACCTGAAGAAATCTTTCTTGTAGCAGAAGTAGTGTGACAATTTGTCTCATGATCCCCACCCTTTTGTCCAGCTGCAGGCATATTACTTACTCTTTAGTCACACTGTTATCTATCTTGTCTCTTTCACTTTTATTCCATAATTTTTAGCAGAGGAAGAGGAAGGACTTCACCCATGATGAGGTGTGTTACCTGCTGAGTGGAGTGAAGACGTATGGCTTCTCCTGGAACTCCATCTTGTGGTCATACCCCTTCCAACCTGGACGCACCAATGTTGGCCTAGCTAAGAAATACAGGCAGCTAATGGTAATGGGAGCAAATCAACTTAAAATGAGATACTTGATCATTTCCATGGATATATATACATATAGCTATCATTGACTTTCAATTCATTTAACCTGGTAACTGAGATGAATTGAGATGACTGTCCTCTGTTTTTCCCCACAGAAAACTAAAGCCAAGGATTTGGGTTGTACCTAATCCTGACCTTGAGATCCTGGAACAGACCATTAATAATGGCCCTGTGTAAATAAGCAGCTTTGATTTATCTAAAAGACCGTCACTCTATCCACAGTTTGAAACACTGTATTGATTATAAAAAATCCAAAGAAGCATATACTCGTAAAGTCATAATATATTGCAGTTGTTTTAAATGAGACCGTGTCTCCTTCAAGGATTTCAGTATTTGTGTTTGTTCAGTTTATTCAGTATTCTGTACAACATTCCCAGTATTGAGTTTAATTTGTGTTCTTACTAATGCATTGAAATTTCTGCAGCAGTTTTTCTTTGTTTTACAGGTACTGCCTGGTAGTTCTTTGGTAGTTCTTTGTTCTGAATTAAAGCAGATGTTTGAATTTCTGATACATTTTCACTATCTTTTGACTGATTAAATGTCACATCAGATTGCCACAAAAAGACCAGCATTATTAAAATGTATTAACTGAATTGTGACCTATGGTAAGTCAAATATCACTTTTGTCTTATTTTCTTACCATACTGTGTCACGGAAACAAATGCTAAAAGGCTCTGTTTTGTTTGTTTTTGTGCTTTGGCCATCACGTTCCACAGAGACAGGAAATCAACAAGGAGAGGATGGCCTTAAGTCCAGCAGTTTTGTTTATTGAGCTGAAAGCCTCTGGTATGACAGGAATCACAAATAGTCTGCTGCTTATCTATCCTCTGTGTGCATTGAAAACCACCTCACTCTCTTAACACTCTCCTTACTAAAGGCTAGCTCGGCTGACATCACTGTTAGGAGTGCCTCTCCCACTCCATGGGGACCCATTAATGTGTCGTCAAAACTATAGGACCCACCCCTTGCCCAGCCCTGAGGCTTTAGGCTGTATAGTGTTAGGAGGGGCTGGGGGAGGCAGAATGCTGAGTCAAATGGGAGTACCACTGAATCTCAGTAGCCATATGCCTTTCCTATCTTCCCTATACCCATCAACAGTTCAATTTGGATTAACTTTCATCACTGTCCCACATAGCAAAAAAATAAGTTTGCACTGCCCTGATTCTGTCCCTGTATATTTTGCCTTCATGATTATCCACCCAGAATGAACTGGAAAGGGTGACAGTGAGAGAACCCATAGAGATTTTTTTGGTTTAGATCCATTATTAATACAAAATTAAGCTCATTTGGATGTTAAAGCTCAAAAATCTGAGTTTGCAAAATCTCCTCCTTTTCATTGTTAATGGAGCAGCTCCAAGTTGTGTATCTTTGGCATCACATATTAGTCTTGCTTGTATGGTTTGTGGTTTTGAAGGAGAGTTTAACAAATATTGAACTGTGGCATGACAGAAGAGTACTGTGTGTATTAGGTAGTATTCCTCATAAATAGGATTTAGTAGCTGCACAAACAAAGCAAAACACTTTTTAAAGGCAAGCAGAACTCCCCTGTCCTCTCTCATACCAATCCATTGACTACTCTAGAAAAGTTGGGATAGCAATGTAGTGAGAGCAGGGAGAATGTGGTGGGAGAGGTATGCGAGGAGCAGATTTCTCATGCACTGTAACGCAGTCACACTGGAGACTTTTGACCCAGGCCCCCGAAAACCCCCTTCCTTTGGAAAGAATGTGGCCTCGTCTCTCCCCTTCTCTCTCTCCCACAGTCATCGGCTAGTTCACCATGAGAATGCACTCTCTCTTTACATGTTCTGTGATGGCAAAAATTTGATTTCCATGTGTGGACACTATGTGTCCCTAGCATTTACTAGTGTGGTGCAGATGCAGGGCTGGGCTGATAACAGGAAGTAAAATACATACAAACCAGCTGCTGGCTCACTAAGGATATTGGCCTGATAACTGACACTGCCCCCACACATTGCATATCTTTTGCATTCTCATTTCCCTATATTTTTTTTAATCAATACCCAATTTATCACATCTAATTCATGCCATTACTTAGATTGCAGAAATAGTGCAAAAACACATACGCAGTATTTCCTCCAGTTTAAAAACTTCAGGGTACATAACCAGAACACATATGAGTGGAATATTTTTTCACAAGTAAGCAATTGAAATTTAATTCCCCCACTGCCTTTCACAATCAAAAATACAATAAGATCACTTCCTCTGTTTCACACAATTAGAAAGAGTCAAAGAATGAGAGTGATAGCATAGAAGCTGAGTCCAAACCCCACGCCAATTCATGAGGTTAACACACTGGCAAGCATCTTGTCTTGACATTTTATTGGACACTGTGGTCCTGCCATGTAGTGGTATGCCTATATGTCAATTATTGGATTGAATTGCTACGCTCCCTTGCCTGTCCCCAAGAATCCCTTTATACACCTGCGTCGTCACAGGAGGCATTTCAGCATTAACCCATATGAGTGCTGTACACCTACATCACCACCTCCTCAAGAAGTTAGAGTTCCTTTTCTTACAAGATGAACATGAATAACTTATTGTATGGCTACTTAATCATTTGTCATCGATGAAATATGGTTACATATCAGATTTTGTAACAGGAAAATGAGAATCAGTTTTCAGAATCATTCGTTTGCATCTACATGAGCCCATTTAACAGCATGCCATACAGTTTTTGCTGATTTGCGTGTTAAGACCATACACCCGCTGTACTGATAAGACAAAGTTGTACACT
>OOFE01018618.1:0-17034 GCA_900323365.1 Monocentris japonica | reverse complement strand
TCATGGAAGTTGATTTATGTCGCTGTGTTTTGCTGGCATTGCTCCCAACCCCTGACCTTATGTAAAGTTTGTAAGTGGACCTTAAATAAGAAAGTTTGAGTACCCCTGGTATATATAGTAATGGTATATTGTTTTAATTTATTTGTATAAATATTACCTCAATCCATCCTCGTTTTTTACTTTTTGATAGGTCAGCCATCAGAACAGTGCCTCAGTTATGGCTGTTCTCTCTGCAACGCAGTCCACAGGGAGGCTGTCCTGGGCTCCTCTACTTCTCCTCCTCCTCTTCATCCTCACCCAGATGGTCATCTCCTTGGTGGTCTTTGCTGGTGTGTTCATCCAGTCTAACAAAGCCCTCATCAGCCCTTTTCACTTATGTCTAATGGGTCAAGATTGCAGCCTGTCCTGTGAGGAACAGTACAACCACAACAAAAGCAACGCCAGTATAGCTGCTGCTGAGACAAACATGAATGTCCTCAGAGTGGTGGTTATCCTGGGCCTCTATGCTCCACTGGTGCTTGTGGCCTTTGCCCTGCTGGCCATGCTGTTAGCAATCTATGGAGAGGACCGAGGGGCGCTGTGGGTCAGCGTTGTCTGCCAGGCCTCTTCTAGCCTCCTCACCATCATTGGCATCGCTGTGTTTGTGGGACTCCACTGGCCGTACGTGAGCCCGGCGGACATGACTGTGTGGTACTATGTCTATGTGAATGTCTACGCTGAGCTGGCCATCACAGCCCTGCTGACCTGTAGGTTGGGGAGATGGCTGGCAGCTGGCTGGGAATAAAGGGATGAAGGTTAACCTAAATCACAACTGTTGCAGCCCCAGTTCATGGATGTTTGTGAAAGCAACTAGTTAGTCTGTTACTTGATTTGTAGCGTATTTGCTTTGGCGACACACTTGCTTGTACAGGGCAAGACATTTATTTCTGATGTATGTTGTTTTTGTACATAAAATGCATAGACTTTGTTAAATAAATGTTCATTTTAAAACTGCTATTTTATCATTTGTTCAAGTCAAAATTAAGTATGTGCTCTAGCAGCTTTAATCAAAAAAACATCCTATTTCAGAAATGACATACTATTCCTGTGATCTTCTCAATATCTGTAAACAATGAAGTAAGCCTTTAATCTGTGGTGTCATCAAGAAACATAACCTGGAGCTGCTTCACTGACATAATGTGATATACTTGTCGATCCCTGTAGAGATATACTTTTTTATGCTTGCCAACATGAGGGCTTGGTCCTCTATCCCCCTAACCACTAGGCCCCTATGCTGACATGAGTTGAAGAATGCTTATTCCCTGTTATGATGCTGGCAATTTCCCTGTAAAATCACCAGTCAGTGTCACATTCACTATCAAAGGATCAGCTCTAGAATTTGTCTGTTGATGACATTAAGAGTCCTGGCTGTCTTGTTTCTAGCTTCGGGAAAAGTGTGTTCACATTCACAAATCTAGTCTGACCTGTTGATGACATACAATATTTTTCAAGGCTGAGCACACACATTTCAGTGGTGTTTGGCAAAGTTCACTCAGGTGAAAAAGATTTCCCGCACTAGCCGAAAGGCATCGTCCTCATCAGCTGTGGCTGAAGTCTGTGAGCGCGCCTCTGTTTTCTCGGCCTCAGGTCCAACGTTTACTAGTCCACTGTGGTCCTCAGCTGGTCCTGACCTCTGACCCTCAGATCGCTGATGCTCCAAGCTACTGGTGTATGGTATTGTTTCCACCTCCGCAACGTCCAGGTCTGTCTCTGAAATGTATGTCCTCTCCTGGGCATCAGACTCTGCGGATTCCTCCAAGGCTTCTGTAGTTGACTCTGTCATCTTCTTCAAATTGGCGGGTGTCTCCCTAATCTTCACAATGGTGTCTACCACCTTGTCTTTTGCAACCTATGTGGGGGAATCAATAAAGTTGACAATACTGCATTTGCAAAAACATGCATTTCAAAATATGCAACAGCGCATGATAGGATCAAAATGTATTTCCAACTTCCAAAATATATTTCAAATGAGTGCCACCTGCATTAAGGAATTGTAATGAAATTTTCATGTTAATGCTTGCGCAAATATTGAAATGCTGTATAAACTGATCACCTGCAAATTAGTGTGTGTGAGAAAGGGGAGGGACAATATATCTCATGTTCGGACATTGTGATAAACAATATATGTGGCTACATGGAAGTTGGAAAAGCAGAACAACAGTTACAGTGTAAATCTACTGTGGCTGATGTGACGTCTCACATGAGATATATAAACCACACCCGCTTGAAGTTCGGGGCTCGTGCACGCAGCAAGACTCTTGGAGTGTGTGAACTGTGTGAGCCCTTCTGCGCAGAAGCCTGGTATTGTTTGTTAACCTGTTGTGTATGTTTAAGTAAAATAAAAACCTCATCGAGAGCAAAGCAGTTTCAACGCGCCTTACTGAGTGGATCTGGAACTTCTACCACAGGAATACATTTCTGGGCCATTTTTTGTACTTTGAAACATTATCGATATGTGTGATATTTGTTTTTTGCAGTATGTGTTTCAAATGGATGACAGTACACATATCTATTCTATGTACTCAAACAATTCTAATACTGTGGTCTAAGACTGTCAACAACTGGGTCTGTAAATGCAGTTTTACCAGTATTGCGTAATTAGAGGGAAATTCAGCGTTATAAAGAGAAAGTGCGCCACCTGTCGGTCATTAAGAAGACTCGAATCTCCGCAGGCACCGTTGTTGGTAAGATATGAAATAGCCGCTTCTACCAGCTCTTTCTCGTTCATACAGTAGAAGGTAGTGCTGAAAACACATCAGTGGCATATCGGTTAGTCAAAATTACACATCAGACGTTAACTAAAACGATATTTCCGCGATTTAACTACCGTGCAACTCCTTTTCTCTTCCTGCTCTTGGATGACTCCTTTTCTTTCACTTTCTCCTCCTTCTTTGCCATCCAGGACGGCAATACCCGTTGTCTGTCTGCCATGTTGGCTTTAGAAACAAAACAGCTAAACTACCAAACCTAAATAACTTTGCAGTATTTTGTACATCTAGACAATTGTATCCCACCAAGCACGAAGGGAGAAGAAATAACGTCGGCTTTTCTTTTGATGAAGTCACGTGACCACACTAGGCAAAGGCGAGAGAGGTTGGCAAAGTCTTTAGCGCCCCGTAGAGGACAAAACAGGTTAATGCACAGCAGGAGACAGTTTATCATTTTCAAAATCTAATTAATGAAGTTTCTTTGTTTAGGGTAATAATAAAGGATATGTAGCGGTTCAAATGTATAAATTCCTGCTTTTTCATTATTTGTCTCATTTGTTTAAATTAAAGGTAGGTAAATAACATTAACTTATAACTTAGATAACTTTTACCTTAGCACTGGTTATGCGCTTAGATGCTTGTTTAGGAAGGAAATGCAGTTACAATTTCTGGTGACTAGTAGTTCTTTTGCCCACCTATGTTGAATGCACTTACTGTAAGTCGCTTTGGATAGAAGCGTCTGCTAAATGCCTGTAATGCAATGTAATGTAATGTGATGAAGCCACCGATTGTATGTTATACCAGGGATTGTCCAGTAGGTGTCAGTAGAGGTCTGCAATTTATTTGACCCTTAAACCACAACAGTATATGGATGCCATTTCCTCTCCTGGGAAATGAAAATTAACTTCAAAAACAACCGTAACTGTATACATCTTTGAAAACAGTTTAGAAAAATCATTAAAAAAGAAGCAAATCTTTGTTTTTAGTGTAGTTGTAGACATCATTTATGCATTTGACATTCAGTCTTAGTGTGAATTGAGTTAGTGCAATTTGCTCACACCCTTAAGCCTTTCAGTTCATGTGTGATATTGTCTTTTTCAGTTAATGGAGTCTATTCCTGAGCCTAAAACAAGAGAGGAGTTCCTAAAGTGTGAGTGTTATGCCACACACACACACACACACACACAATATATATATATATAGATACTTTATTGATCCCCAGGGGGGATCCATGCACATGCACACATATGCACAAAGATACATGCATCATAGTGACAGTTAACTTAAGTTGTGATTTCTGTTTTTTTTCTCTCTCTTTTCCAGTTTCCTGCCAACTAGCATTGGACCCCAACACAGTCAATGAGCACCTAAGTCTATCTGAAGAAAACAGAAAGGTGACAGGGACAGTGGAGACCCAGCCACATCCTGATCACCCAGACAGGTTCACAGTCTACTACCAGGTCCTGTGTCGAGAAGCCCTTAGTGGAACCCACTACTGGGAGGTGGAGTGGACGGGGGGGTGTGTTAACATAGCCGTCTCCTATAAAGAGGTCAGACGGAGAGGAGATGGAGTTCAGTGCTGGTTTGGAGGCAGCGAACACGCCTGGAGTTTGGTGTGTCTCCCCAGCGGCGCCTCTGTCTTTCACAACCTTTGGGAGGAACTCATACCTGTGCCGTGTCCCAGAGTGGGGGTGTGGCTGGACCACACTGCAGGAATTCTGTCCTTCTACAGCATCTCCGGTTCTGACCAAATGACGCTCCTCCACAGAGTACAGACCACATTCACCCAGCCGCTCCACCCTGGCTTTCTCATTGGGGATGGATCAACCATCACAATACTGACATCTATGGAAAGCAAGCAAGCTGATGCAGACTAATACATGTTGATTGTGAATAGTCTCTGTCAGATTGAATTATTTGGAAGATATTTGTAAAGACTGTGGATAACGTCAGTCATTGTTGTGTGTTTACAAATATTGCCAATGTTCCTTTTATTCTTACTGAAGAGACTAATTCTTCCATACTTGTTAATAGAACTCATAAGGTTTCAATAAATACGTGGCTAAACATATGTATAAATCTAGGAAGCATATGATTCTCATTCACTAGTACAATCCTGTCTCTTTCTCTCTCTCGCTCTCTCTCTCTCCCTGCGCACACACACACAGTGTACAGTTTGTCGTCGTGGAGATTTAATCAGGGTTGTAAGTAGTGTGCTGTGTAATTAAAAATCCATGAAGTCCGATCATCTTAATTCACCCCTCTCACTCTTTGCTGTCTGTCCTCTCAGCTCATCCACATGCTTGTTGTTACTTGTTGATTTTTTTTTTACAGTACTCTTCCTTGAGCACTGGTGACTGGCTTCCTGGCTCAGGTAATAGACCAGTTGATAATGCATGTCTAGCCGCATGGCACACTGTCGGGGGTGATAACCCCTGGAGCTCTATCTCTCTGTCTCTCGTTTTATCTCTCATTAGTCTTTTTATCCTCCTCTCTCACTTTCTCTCATGTTGTAGCCAAAGCTGCCTTCTCTCAGTCCAGCCTTTTAATTATTTTTCTAAAGCCCCCTTCCCTTCACAAGTACTTCAGCCTTGATTGCAAAGACCAGCTTTGTATATTTGACTAAATGAAAAAGTGAAAAAAGGGAGAAAAAACATCTCAAGGCAAAAGAACATGTTAGCAGCCAGAGGCACGCTCAGTGTAATTTCCCTAAAACTCTCAAGCCCAAGGTATTTTAGGAACACCAAGTAATCACGCAATCAGAAGATTGAACTGGTATTAAATGAAAAAAATCCTAAAACCTTCCCACCACTTCTTTCAGTTGTACTTATGGGTGTCCTCAAGTGAACATATCCATACAGGTTATTATTTACAACATGTCACCAGAGGCTTTTTTGGATGATTATGTATCACGTTACCCCTCATAGCTAGGGGAACAGTCGTCATACATATCTTATCCATCTCAATGAAATTCAAAAATGGCCATATCCTGCTTATAAATGATCAATAACTCAAAATTATATACTATTATTATAAATCGTCATTATTAAAAGGATGCAATCATTGAACAAAAAGACCTGAGTGGCAACGGACTCATCGTCCTCCAGGCTTGCTGCCACAGCCACAGATCAGGCTGTGCTAAGAGGATTTCTGTTTGCTAATGTAGCAAAGCATGTCACCGTTTCTCTTGCCTGTCAAATTTGTGGGTGGACCATGGCCAAAATGGCTGGTAAACTTACTGACATGAGAGCATCTCATGCACTACTGTAGCTCTGATTTAACTTTTTTAGATGTTGATGTCGCAATAAAGATTCTTATTCATGCAAGATTTGGGGTTGCACAACACAACATCTATCAGCTTACATTCCACCAATGTTAAATAAAGCATGTTCTGCACATTCTTGTTTCATCTTGTTTCATTCTGGTGTGTAACCTCTGTCCACAGCCTCCGCTTTACATCTCATATCGTGTACACCAGATCGTTCCTATGCTGAGGGCGCTAATTGATGAGAACCAGACTAATCTGGTAGTTGTCTTCCTGGACTTAACCCTGCTTTGAGTAAAGGCCATCCCCATTGGCCATCTGTCCCAAGAACACTTGTTGTGATTGGCCATATGGCGCAAGTGTGCAAGATTTCGGAAGAGCAGAATGCACAAGTTGAAGGAAGCTATTCCACTGGTAAGGAAATAAGGTCCCCTGTTTGATGGAATCACAGCTGATCTCATGGCAGCTCCTACATAGCATCATATTAGTCTAGTGTGTGCATGTGCATTTGTGTGTGTGTGTTTATGTCTGTGTGTGTGCACTTATTTGTGTGTGAACATGTGCATACATACCTACATAGAAAGAGTGTGATTTCTAACTAAAGTTTCAATTAATGGAATGTAGAATCTGTTTCATACGTCTAGAGCTCACAGACCGCTTGATGCACAGATTGTGCTATCACATAAAATTGTATTTTCTCTTTTTTCTCTCGTTCTTTCTTTCTTTTTTCTTTCCTTTGTTGCACACAAATGTATAATGAATGAGATTCCTTCATGTGGGTAGAAAAACAAGTTTAAAGGGAAGAATTGGCAAAGCAACACATATGGGGCAACATGAGAAATCTAAGCGAGCCCCACAGGACAAGAGGAAGCCATTTATTAACCTCAGGGAGTCTTTTAGTTCTCACTTGGTTTTACTTGCTACAAATAGTTTGTATTCTTGGCATATAAACATGTTAAAACTCAGTGTGAAGTACAATCTTTCAGTTCTCACCCAGTGTGTGTGTCTCATCCAGGATGCCACAGTGCTGTGTCTATGTTGATCATATGAAATTCTGCTAAGCACCTAAATGATCCCATCACATCCCAGCTCACCAGAGCTATCCTCTCCTCTCCTACACGGAACAATGAAGAACATTTGATCAGTTTCACCTCTGGGGTGTTTGGTCAAAAATGGTTTTCAGTAACTATGTTCATTTCAGTCTTGTACAGCAAGAGCTCTTTGTTCCTGGCCTACTTCACATCTTTAAAAATGAGGGAAATGCTTCAGGGAACACAGGTTCCCCTGATGAAAATGACATCCTTAACACCTTAATAAAAGTACATATATAACTGCAAAAACATTCAAACATTCAAACCACACAAGAATAACAACACTTGTATAACCAAACCCATACTGTAAAACACATCCAAACCCAAAACAGATATTGCCCCCCTCGCGTTTTTTTCTTTTTTTTCCCCTCTCTCCCCCTCTTTAAAAAATACCATGACGACTATTATTATTATTATTATTATTATTTTCTCTCTCTGTCTTACAAACTACCCTGTTACTTGTTACTTGTTAAGTCAATATTATTTGTTGTCACTTTAGTATCTGTTAGTATGTCCACATTGTCTGTACCTGTATGCACTAATTGGTGAATTAAAAATAAAAATAAAAAAAAAAATAAAAAAAAGAAAAAAGAAAATGACATCCTGTTTGCTTGCACACATATGCACACAGTTTAGGGTAAATCTCAGAGAGAGCAAAAGGGAAGGGAAGGGTAGAGGAAAAAAGAGGGATAAGCGTAGAGTATGGAGTTAATATAGTAAGTTTGTAGATTAGAAACAGCAGAATTAAAACCTTAATCTGAAAGTTGACAGAAAAAGAAAAACACTCACACATACTCCTTATTTGTGAATGTGTGTGTGTGATTGCTTCTGCCTCTGTGCTGTAATGGTCTCAGCTTGGAGAGACCAAGGTGAACATGCAACAAACCATATGATGAGAATTTATATGACTACAGTAAACACACAGCACTTCATGGGAGTAGAGGGTGAGCACAAACAGATTATAGAGACTGTGGAGTGCAGAGGAGAAGCGATACTAATACGTGAAGAAGCACGTATGGGTTCTGGGGCGAAAGTGAAATAAGGAACCACTAATCTCAAAGTACATTCTCCAAATATATCTTGCAATGGATTTCACCAAGGGGTTGATTTTGATGGCTTATAGCTGGTTGTTTTTCTGACATCTGACTGATGAGGTCATCTTTTCCTATCTCTTTGTCTAATCTGTTGTTATATGGGCCAGAGATAAGAATGGAGGTTTATCATATAAGTCTGTCCAGGAATAAGCTATTTGTGTTTACACTCAATAGCTGGGGCTCCTAGGACTGTCTGTCTTTTAACCTCAGGCTGTAAATTATAACATGAGACATTTCATGTCATAGATAATCAAATGTTTGGGTAGACAACGGTTTTAAGGTGGTTGAAGACAGAACAAGACCATAAGCTATACTATAGGTAGGCTGAAACAAAAGGTGTCAAATGCTAGTAACCTGATATGCTAGATAACTTGCCTTACACAATAATCTGTTCCATCCTATTAAAGTCGGGATTGGTACTGTACTTCCTCATCAACTATGATAGGTCAAATCCACAGGGATTTTCTGCCAATCATGGCCTCTTGGCAGCATCATAATGACTTTTCCTTGCAAGCGGATAAAAGTATTTTTTCAAAATTTGTCAAAAATCTGTCATGCTATATTGCACCAAACAGATCTCAAAGCAAGTCCAGATAGTGCATCAATATTACAATAATCCACTTGGAGATGGTTGCGTGGTGGTTAATGGTTAAAAAGCCCTTAGGATCTCTCAACCCCTTTACTCTATTGTTATGTAGTTGCCTTGTTCAACGTGACAAATGTTGACTTAAATCCGATTTAACATTCTGCTGTGTAATCCCTGACCTTGAAGATGACCCTGCCCTGGACTGCTCTTACTTTTGTTCAGACAAACAAGATTATTTGCAATACGAGACACACGCAGGCACACACAGATGCACATACACAAACACACATGCACGCACACGCAAACGCATGCCTGCGCTCATTTACCACTGACGAAAGGAAAGACAGATAGAAGGCAGAGACTGAAAGAGTTGTTTACAACAAGCAGTGTCACCTGGCTCATTCACCCTTAGACTGTGCCAAATTCAAGACGTTCATTTCATCCTTAAGCACACCCTAATAAGAGCAATCAGTTGCCTGGCTAAGACTCCAATCAAAATCCTCTTCCTGCAAATGAACAGTTTAGGTTTGATTATTCCCTTCCCTGTCCTCCATTTGCTCTCCTTTTCTCTCTCCTTACTCAGGCCTTGCTCTCTGTTCTTACTCATCGTGCATCAGTTTGGCAAAAGGATTGTGTAACATTGAAGATGTTGTCTGATTATTTTCACATTTCACCATACTTTTCTTACTCTTTTTGTTTTTTTAAACAAGTCTACTACAGCCATGCCAGTATGTATTATGAAAAAAGAGGGCTGTTATGCGCTTATAAGGATTAACCTGAGATGATGTTCTACTGCGCAGTTGCTGTTTGCTACTTTATTTTCCTCTGTTGCTATTGTATCAGTCCACATTGTGCATCCTTGCTATCATTGAAAAGGCAAAATCCATAACTGCAATCAGACAGGGGCATGCTTTCAGTACAAATGCACAAATGCCAATTTGTAATTATCAGCAAATGTGACAAATACTCTCATAGTTTATTCATTTTCCAATAAGCATACTTTCCCTCATTTTATTTTTGCTCAGCAGAGAGACAAACGTTTTCTAATGGCTAGTGGTTTTCTTGTAATATGCTATGTTGTGGGAAATTATGTTTGTTTTCATTCTTTCTTTCTGAACAAACAGTTCAGATGAACTGCAAACATTTTTTCATTCAATACAGATTCACTCCAGCAGAACAATTTGTTTGGGAACATTGGATTCTTATCAGGAAATACCATTTTTCATCAGCTCGTTGAATTATTGAGAGTGCTCAACTTTTGAGCATGCTGTGCTCACACACACCACACATTGAGAATGGATTTTACAGTACATTTTATTCAACAGTGGTACAGTGTAGTAAGGCACATAGCAGAAACACAAACTTTGCCTCAAAAGCAAACAAGCGAACACACACAAACAAACTTTGTTTGACAGACACATTTATACATGTGTCTGTGTGTGTGTGTGTGTGTGTGTGTGTGTGTGTGTGAGAGAGAGAGAGAGAGAGCGACAGCGACAGTAAGAGGGAGACAGACAGAGAGACAGAGAGAAAGAGAGAGTAACAAATTACAGTGAGTTTAGCCAACTGTGGCATCTGGTCATGTGTGCAGCAGCTGGTATTCATAGAGGATTGTTGAGGACCATTCAAATGTTGCGCAGCACTAGATAAGGCACTGTATTAGCAGTCCTTCCAAACACACTCCAGTAAATGAATGCGTCTCTGAGATGACAATTTCACTTTAATCAGTCACCAGGGAGTCATTTTGTTTTAAACACCGTCCCCGGTGTTGTAACTTTATGATCATGCGTATACTTTGTGTGTGTGTGTGTCCCCTGATGAATTAATGTGCCCCCGGGTTGTTACTGCAAAAGAAAAATTGGTCCCACTGAACTTACCTTACTGAATAAAGATAGCCCTTGGACTTTGTGAGATTCTGTGGAGCTGCATGCTTTGTTGTTTGTGAACATCTACCGTTCTTCCTGTGACTGACTTTTTTTGTGCATTTTGTTTTGGCACCCCATTACAAAAAATGTCACATTATGCTTTACATTGTGATGGGGTATTAATCTCACCTCATCCACTGCCAGTATGAAGCACCCACCTGGGTTTATGCACGGCCAATTTACACCACAACAATAATCATATCAACTGTTACAATAGAGAGGCCAGTATCAGAATTTGACCAGAAATTGTAGATTTTCTTACTCTTATGTTGGATGGATCTTTAGTGACCGCAGATGTTCAGGTCATTGGTTAGGCTTCTCATATGAAGAATGGCAGCTTGTTCAGAAGAAAGCAAAAAACACTGCTTAGGGTCATTGTGGTTCTTATGGGCCAGAGGGATTGATACCTCCTGCTGGGTCTCCATCACTATCCAGGGCAAGCCCTGCTTAGCTTCTGAAGCAAGCCAACGGTGTTATGCTAGCGTGCTGACTAGTGTGTGTCTGTGTGTACATCTGCTCATACAAGTGTACGTGGGGGGGGGTCGGGGTCACACACACTTTGCTCATTTAAATCCTGGCTTCTGTCAAAGTGAGGGTGTCTTCGGCTGCCTGGAGCCTCCTTACATCACCAAAAGCAAACGCACTCATTTACAGGGATTACAATCAGTTGAAGAGGCACAAAACTGCCAGCGAACATGGTTTCATGTTCTGTTGTTAAAAGGCAACACATCAAAGGAAAATCTCCATCCATCCATCTCTCTACTTACTATTTTCATCTGTTTTTACCCTCAAGCTCCAGTCAGCTTTTTTAGGTGAAATATAAGTCCTTGGGGGAAATGATGAAAGACACAGGGGGCGTAGCAGCTCTCTAGGGAAATGCATAAGAACAGAGAACACTCAGCGGATTTTGTGTCTACTGATTTATGCCCAATGCGCTGTTGGCAAAGGTGGCATGTGTATGTGCGTATGTATATGTGTGTGTGTACACAAGACACAAAACACAAAAGAAGGTGGACTGTTTGACTACTGGACACTTGCCCTATATCAAATTAAAAATGAAATTCAACCCGCCCATGCCAAATATGGGAGGATGATCTATTAAAGTCACTTATTCATACACGCACAGTGCAGAAGGATAGTGCGCATGCGCAATCCGCTCGTCCCCCTTCTCGCGCCAATTGAGCCCAATCTTAAAACCATGAGCAGCCGCAGACAGATCATACATTTATTTGAAAGGACAAGTCGCAGAATAATATAGACTTGCGCTCTGCAGGAAAAACGTCCTTGCACTGGAATACTGCTTTCATCTGACAAATGCTCAATTGCAAGACACTCGTTCGGGGCTCTTGACCAGTGGAATTAGGACAAAAGGGGGGAATTTGGGTTTTACAATTCAGTGATGCTGTCATGTGCTGATATGGACAGAGAGGTGTGACTGACACTCAATTGTCAACTTTGAAATCAAAGACCAACAAACGGACTCCAGCGGAGAGGATGCATGTAGGTGAGTGTGACCATCCATATTCACATAAGGCGTTTCATGAAATGACTCTATGCTGAGTGTGTTTGAAGGAGAGGGAAAGAGATGGGTTAGGTTTAGAGAGATGAGGGGTCCGTGTTGACCTATATTATCAGACGACCAGTGAACATGTTTTGATACGATAGGGAGTGCCAGTTTTCCTCTTATTGTCATGATTTTGAAGAATATACCATATCTGTACAAACTACTAGTTCGTCGCCATCCTGCATTCATCAGTAAAAATCAAATACAAATTGTTCATCTGACTGAAGTTCGCAGTTAAACGTGGAGAGCAAACACAATCAAACATACATCGCGCCAGACGTCGACTTGCACGCTGGGGAACACTCGTGGAATTCAGAAGTTCATGCAGCTTCTTGGAGCCCTTTTAAAAAACAAATGTGGGTAACTCCGCTGTTCTGCGCAAATCCGTTCTATGGTGAACCAAGTTAACTGTCCTGCGTGTCATGGTGCTGAAGTGACAGCTCCCGACATCTCTCCCCCTCTCTCTCTCTGTCTCTCTCTCTCTGTCTCTCTCTCTCTCTCTCTCTCTCTCTCTCTGTCTCTGTCTCTGTCTCTCGCTCTCTCAGTTCAACTCAATCCACTCTGCTTTATTGGCATGGAGCACCAAGATAAATGATCATCATTTTTACATGAAATCCCTTTCCCCCTTGCATCAGCATGTCTTTGTGTGGCTCAGTGCCTGGACTGTGGAGGGCTTGGATTGCTGTGTCTTCAGTTCCTGCACCACACATTGAATATCACTAGTCTATGCTATTAGTTATCTAAGTAATTAGTGTTTGTGTAGAAACAGCAAATGAATGAATCCATTGAACAAAAACAAACAATTAAGTCCAAGTGTCATGTAGCAGTGAAAACCATGTCGATCAACTGTGGAAGTGGAAGTGGAATAGTGGAATGGAAACAAATGGAAGCGTACAGTATATGTAGGATGCATATACATATATATATATATATATGTATACATACACACACACACACAAACACACACACACACATACACATATATTTAAACATAATAATAGTGAAATAAATTAAAGAAAAAATAAATTGAATAAACGAACAGTGCTTAACAACAGGAACAGTAGAACAGACCAACAGAACAATCAGAAAACCATCATCCTGCTCAGACAGACAGACAGACTCAAACTGGGCTGCCACCACAGAGCATCTGGGTTTCTCCCAGGAGAAAGGGCAGCTTTTCTGCCCTGGGGATGTTGAAATTTGGTTAAAAAAAAAATTGTTTGCGAATCTCTGTGTATTTTTTACCTTGGTCAGAAAGTGCAGCTCTGTCTCTATTTGATTTCGGTTGCAGTGTCTGGGCTGAAACTATGTGACTGCTGTATTGTGTCTTGCAGTTTGTCTGTGGGTGTTCACAATCTCTGATATACAAGCAACGATATGCCACTTCGGTGAAAACTGAAAACAAATTTTAGTGGCCCAGAGCCTTTAGGCAAGACTCTATATTTATCTCATATTTTATGTAATAAGCACAAAAGTGGCACAAGATTTGATTTCATGGCACTAAGTTTTGTTTTTTTAAATTCACCGTTAGGCATCCTCACACAGCATTATTGCAGACAACAGCTTGTCAAGGCACGGTGACAGCCCAGCAGTACACCACCTCACCAACCATGACAGTCTGGTAAAGTGTGGGCTGTCAAATCTCGTCCACTCTAAGCCTCCTAAAGTAAACAGAGGAGGTGCAAAAAGAGGAGTGCGGGTTTAAGCAAGCAGATGGTGGAAGCAACATGTCCTTATTCTCTCACAGTCAAGCTTTTTGAACCCTGGCCTGTTACATACATTCGGGGAAATTCTTGGAGAACGCAGAGAGACAGAAGCACAGACACAAATCCTGCTAAGCTTCTATCAACTTCTTTCATCCCTTGATTCTATTGTAGCCCTCCTCACTCACTCTTGGTATCTTATTTTCCCTCCTTCTCATTTTTTTTGTAGTCTGGATATTTTTCATACTCATCGAGGAGGGCTTTGCATTAGCACAAAAGACGAAAGGTAGGTTTGATATCGTCACTATGTCTTTTGACAGGAAGCCTATATTAAATCAAGACACATCATTTCATTTAAAAGTAGATGGCATTATGATGTTCTTTGCTCCATTAGGTTTAAAATGATATTGCTATCTCAGGTTTTGATCATTTGATGCATTGTTGATTTTCAAACATCCCAAAATACACACCTGACTGACTCCCCAAAAACAGTATGTCATTTATTTCACGGTTGGTTGTCGTATTACATGTAGATGTGGGTGCAGCACCAAAAGGTGTTAAGCCTACTCCGCGGTCCAGGCATCCTCGTCATTGTGGAAACTGGGTACAAAACACAGATGGTGGAATCTTCAGCTCCCCAAACTACCCAAACACGTACCCTCCCAACAAGGAGTGCCTGTACATACTGGAAGGTAACCAACACACACATCTGAACCTGCTTACTAAGTTTTCTGATTGTGTTAGATCAGCAGTAGTGGCAGTAGTGCTAACACTGGTAACGGTGGTGGTGGCAGTGCATTTCACACAGTTCTTTTGGAGTTGCTGTAGTATAATACATTTTTTATGTCATTTTGTGTCTCTCCTGCCTACTCACCACCCTACTCCGCTCAGCCCTCCCCCGTCAAAGGATAGAGCTGTTGTTTGATGAGCCCTTCTACATTGAGGCGTCATTTGAGTGCCGTTTTGACCACATTGAGGTGCGGGACGGTCCTTTCAGCTTCTCGCCACTCATCAACCGCTTCTGTGGCTCAGCCAGTCCAGGACTTGTCCTCTCCAGCGGACGCTTCGTTTGGATCCGCTTCTTCAGTGATGAGGAGCTGGAGGGGATTGGCTTCCAGGTCCAGTACAGCTTCACTGCAGGTAATAATAGTAAATGTGATACTTGATTGACACCCGTAAGGCAATGCTCTCGTCGCTCCACACAGAGGTACGAGCGCCAGGCCAGCTGCAAATAGTTCTGCAGGTCTGGGGCTTGAACCCAGGTCCTTCAGTTTAAGTGTTTTCTCCCTACTCACTGCGCCACCTTGGTACTCATCTAATGTTCATTAGGTCCGCTCTAATATACCACCAATCAAATTTATCTTCTGTTGCTGGTAAAGCCTCCAATTGTCTGATGTCTCTGTTTCATTTTCCTCAAAGACCCTGAATTTCATCTGCATGTAGGAGGAATCTTAAACCCTATCCCAGGTATTACAACTACAGAGCTTATCACACTGGAATACTTTCTGCAAGACATCTTTATTTATATGTGACGACAGTGTAACTACAATATAAGTTTCTTCTCATCCCTCTCATATATTTCCCCTTTCATTACCTCTTTGCCCTGCCCTCTATATCTCTATATGTTTATATTGTGTGTGTGTGTGTGTGTGTCAGATTGTCAGTTTGAGCTGGCTGGGGCTGATGGGGTGATCCGTTCCAGTCAGGTGGAGGAGGAATATAAAGTGAGACCAGACCAGGCAGTGGATTGCATCTGGACTATACGCGCCCCAACAAACAACAGAGTATAGCATTACATTTGTATATTTTAGGCATTTAGCTGATGCTCATCCAGCCTTACAACAAGTACAACTGTAGAATAAGGTTCAATTCCGAGATCACAAGGAAGCACAAGTACAACAGCAAATAGTAAGGAGTACACGGATCAGTGTCATTGAGTCGAGGGGAGGGGGTATGATTCACTGGGGGCAAGATGACATAAGGCACTTGAAAAGATGAGTTTCTAGCCTACGGCACATTTTGCATTCTCCATAACTCTGTACTCTGTCTATTGTAATGCATTTGTACCATATCCTTTACATATGAATACATAGCACATGTGGATTTCAAATTCAAAACTGAAATAATTGCACTTTACATTTTTTATTACAAAACATTCAATGAAAGTACATCCATACTCTATCATATGTGCACATATTAAGCCCACATATGCACCTATAATCTACAGAAGTGCAGATAATACTGGCTTGAAATGATGTGTATCTGATCTCTTCATGCAATGATCCTTTTCGAATGGGACCTTTGTGTCATATTGTGGTAAAACAAAGATTAAATATAATGAACTGCATAAACGTAAAAAACATGTATATCCCTCCTCTTTGATAATTCCAGATCTATCTGCGATTCTTGGAATATCAGATGGAGAACTCAAATGAATGTAAGAAGAACTTTGTGGCTGTGTATGATGGCAGTAATGCCATTGAGGACCTAAAGGTGAGTGTTACACCAGGCTGTTTAATTGAAGCACCTCTCTATGATGTACTTTATTTTTCACGCAAAGTATTGCAATATATTCTTAGCTTTCAGGGTTTGTGCAGCTAGTCAATTAGATGAACTTGTGAATCTTGGGAATTTTTTTAAATATAGCAACTGTATTACGGAACTTGGCCTCCAAGAGACCACACACCAATTACTATAACAGAAAATGGTGTGTGGTCTCTTGCAGGCCAAGTTCTGTAGTACAGTTGCTAATGATATCATGCTGGACACTGGAGTGGGCGTGGTGAGGATGTGGGCTGATGAGACAAGCCGTCTCAGCCGTTTTCGGATGCTATTCACCTCTTTCGAAGACCGTGAGTTTGTCTTCTAGATTGTTCCTCTTTATCTCTGTGATTTTATGTTTTTATCAGTGTTATCCATTGTCTTTTTCCATTATATCTGCTGTGACACAGCAATTACTTATTATGATCTACAGTATATGGTTATATATGATTGCAGACAGATTTGAAATAGTACCCTCCTGAGGCTGCCATTCAGCATTACAGCATCAATATCTATAT
>OOFE01018617.1:3871-16577 GCA_900323365.1 Monocentris japonica | reverse complement strand
GGGGGGGGGGCAGGGGGATGAGCTCTATCTAATAGGACAGATGCCTCTAACAACCAGCAGTTTGTTTGTTGTCTTCTGCATGCTCTTGCTATGGTGTTGTGCCCTATAGAGTAATACAATACACGCTACAGTTGGGCTGCTCCACAATACTGAAAACGTAGATTCTTTTTCTTGTCTCCTCTCCATTTACAATTACAATTTGGGCATGTAGCTGACCAGCTTAAAAGAAGTCAACATTTGTGAGTCCCAGAACCAAAACCCGATCTGGTAATAGAACAAAAGCGATACCGTGCTAATGTTGTGCAATTCAGTGCTACACAGTGCTCTAACCCTCCCACCCCCCATCTCTCCGTATTGCTTTGACTGGACACGTGCCTGCTGGTCGCTCCGTCTGCGGTAAAGGAGACAAGTGGAGGAAGCCAGTTTTCAGTAGCGGGGTGCCGACATGCCTCTGTAGATGGGAGATACAGCGAGGGGCTCCAGGTGCATATCTACCAACACTTCCTTTTTTCTCAGTTTCTCCATTCTTACATTTGAGCTGTCACTCTTGAGTGCGAGCTTGTGTTTTGAGTTCACCATCGACAGTTTTTTCCCCCCCATCATTTTTGACAAATTTCTCCAAATTTTCCATTATTTTTAATCCTTTTCAGGACAAACGGGTCCGAGTCTTCCCTTATTTCAGCTCTGTGTTGGCAGGTACGTCAAGGTGTATACATAGGAGCTGTCTAATACAGAACATTACTTTCTACCACATGCCAAAAGACTAATACTGGTTACTGTTAGTCTAACTGGGGGTGGTGGCAGGCGGTAGTAAGGGCCCAATGTGTGTCAGTTGCCACGTGCGGTGCAGAGCATGACCTCTGACCTCATCTGAGCGCTTCCTATCTCTTTTTTTCACTGAAAACCAATCAGCTTCCTCTTGTTTTGATCAACGGACATTTGCCGGCCAATTAGGCGAAAGATGAAATGCTAAAAGTTACTTTTGTTTTTCCGCGTGGTTTCTCTCTGCTTATACAGCCATAAGAAGGTCAGGTCTACGCCACAAAGAGTTATAAAATTGACCCTTTGTGCCTGTGTGAAATCCATCCACGTTATTAATTCATTCCCTGTCTGCTGAGAGCGCACCGGAGCCGACACACACCGCCTCCCTTCCTGCCCGTCCCATTTGAATCCAGTAAAATCCATATTGTGATCTATCCTCCAAAACAGAACAGACAAAACCTCATACACGTATTCATAATCTCGCATCTTTAATACAATACATTTTTAAAAACATTCTTGAAACTTCAGCAGCCCTTTTCTTGGCGGAAAAAAAAGGCAGCCTCTGAAAAAAGAAAAAAAACACTTTTCCTTCCTTTCCGTTTTTCAATCTTAATAATACTTTTATTAACCGGTCGCGACGACGGGCTCGTGATCGCTTGTCTGTCGACATCTGCAACACCCTGTCGAGAACTCCGTTTTTTTTTTGTTTTATTTTAAGTTACTTCTGTGGCGATAAAAACAAACATGGTGGCGTCTATATACAGGGGGACAGTGTGAGGGATTAGTGGAAGGTAATAAAGCGCTAGAACTGACGGGCAAACAGTTGTGAACGGACACCAGAGTGAGTCGTCACATTCTGTCCAAGCTGCAGAGCTGGGTTCTCACCTTACCCCATACCTAACCTCACAGATTAAAAATATAAACCTGGTGTTAACCCTTACTGAGTAGATAAACCTAACTCTTATGGTACCTTAACCCTACCCTTAACTTCAATTTGCCCTGACCCAACTGGGAACCTTTTTGCCTCACCTTAAATAGCCTTTACAGCTTGGTCAGAATGTAAGAACCAGTAAATCCTAACGGGGTACAACGGGAGGGCAGACTGGAGAGTTGAGTGTCAGACCATTTTAGCCAATAGCACAACACCAACGACCGAAAATCTACTTAAAAAAAAAAAAATCCACTAACCCGAATGAGATGAAAGGATACCGACTGTGTCACCCGGGATACACAACATCAGCTCTTCGGATCGCGCGTAGCGCTTCCAAGACACATTGAGACAACGACAGTTTCTATTGCATCTATATACACGCATGTCTGCATAAGACCTATCAAAGTGCTTTCATCCCGCTTGCACGTCTATTCTCGAAGACAGATTCACATTGTCGTTTCACATACGATCCGCACTTAACGGCATGTGCAACGTTTTGTTTTTCAGCAACTCATGGGAGTGTTTTAGCGGGAACGATACCTCATAAGGTGCTTTTAGGCTTCTAGTCTTTATTGGTGATAATTTGATTACTTGCTCTTTGATTATCAGTGCTATACCTAACTACCAAAACTATTTTGCTCCCGACAGGACACACACTCACACTACACAGTGGACAATATTTTACCGAAGTACAGTAAAAGCAGCTTTGTAATCACTCCAGTGCATCAAAGAGGAACGAGATTGTGTTCAGAATGCGACAAACACAAGACTTTGAAGTTTCACTGGGCACTGTACATAGTTAATAGTTATATTTTCTCGGTGTTTACTGTTTCAGACACAATAATATATTTATACTGTGGCCATCAAGATGTGGGCTGGTTTAGATGGAAAAACTACAGAGGTTCTCTGTAGTCGTGATGTTGAGAGCCAGACTATCAGTGTTCCAGAGGCTAGGTAGCACTCTCTACAGGTTGGATACAGTAACAACACTTCACACATCTGACGACTTCAGCAACAGGCCGCGAACATGTCGCTAATCCTTCATGCGACCTGAAACCATCCCAATCATGAATGCACAATGCATAGAGCTAGAGTGAGTAGAATGGGCTTTTCAAATCATCAAGCGATGGGGTGTACTCATTTTACTTTGGTGACACATAACAACGCTCCGGGCTCGGTTGTTCTACCAAAACCTACATTGCCATGGTTTGTTGTTAAAGTAACAGAAAGGGCTCAAAAAAGCTGTGCCCTTTGTCATCTACAATACATCAATCAAAAAAATCAAATCAGATTTAAGACATTTAATAGGAAATTTAGCAATGTTCCCTTATAAATTTAAGACTTTTGTTTACTTCTCAACCTTTGACTTAAATTTTCTTTAAAACTGAGTGTGCTTTGATCTTTTTTTTTTCTTTCTTTTCAACGTGGATCTCCATTTTACAAGGATAGTTTACCTATTAGACAACTTCAAATACCACTGGATGATCCCAGCTGTTTGACCAATAGCAGAAGGCTCTTCGTTCTGCTGCGCTGACACGATGCTGCATTCATGATAAGTTGGAACTGGACAGTTTCTGATCTCCAGTCGGTAAAATAACTCTTGACAAGCTCAATTTTAAAAGACTATTTTTTGAGCATGCTATATTCTGGTATCTATTTATTATTGATGTAGAGTAAAATGTACTCCAGAGATGTAAAGTAGAGTAAAAAGTTCCAACATCTTTAAATGTGGACATTTCCAACTTGCCATAAATGCAAGGTTACTTTCCATAACTGACACCACTTCCTTCAAGTGACTTCACCTTTCTACCTATCTATTAACTCCCGTGGTCGCTCTCTGTCCTTTTGTCTCTCTGTCTGTCTGTAGTTCATGTGTATACATGTATAACAGGAAGCGTTCCCAGCTAAGATCACTGTATTGCTGTCAGAGAGCTGTAGTGAAACACAGAAAGAGGAAATGGATAGGAACAAAAGCAGAAATGAGGCAAGCCTATGATGAAGATGCCATAACGATGTCTAACGATGACTATGATGGGGACAACACAACGACACAGCTCGTCATCGTTTTGGACAATATCAGCATAGACCATCAAGACACAATACAGAGTTGGTTTCATTCTAGAACAGAGAGAAATGCTTTTATGAACAGCATACTGTTTTATTATAGAGTGCAGGTTTCTGTTTGTGTATGTGTGTGTGTGAGTGTGAGTATGTGACTGCACACAAGCGAGCACGTGTGTGCTTTTGTGTATACATCTGTGCTTATGTGTGTGCTTGTATATATGTGTGAAAAAAAGTTACCACAAGCTTTACTGATGGGGAATCTAAGACATATTGGCTAGGAGGAGGATTTGAAGAAGAGGGTGGCTCTGTAGCCCCACCCCCTGTCCACTGGGGTGAACCACATGACCAGGAAATGGCACATGTGCTAGAGAAGAAGGGTGCTGTCCGTCTGTCTCTAATAGCCACACTTTATGGACCACATATACTAGCTACAGCTCAGGGTGACTGCTGGGGTCCCCAGTAGTATAGTTTGTTAGGGGTACTCTGAAAGATACATGGGGGTTTGGGGTCAAAGGTCCAAAGATACAACAGGGCTGAAAATGGGGCTTGACCCCCCAACCCCCCCCCCAAGATACAGAGTGTTTTTTGATTTGATGCCCCAAATGCTTAGACACTGTGGTGGACAAGGGTATTATTATGAGGGAGAACAGGGTTGGATACCCTCTGGCTCGTTTAGGCTCAATGAGAGAGTTAAGTAAAAAGCTATAGAGGCTATAGAGTGGAACTCAATCCCCAAGGCTTCAGATGCATAGGGACCTTGATCTTGGATGCCCCAAATACTTCTATAAAACAAAAGGTTTTATTGGGAGACATGGGTTATGTGCCCTCTGGAAATGTAGGCTTAAAGTATGGGCTCATTTAGCGTTAGGTAAGGGTTTGAGACCAAACTGAACCGAGCTGAACTGGGCTGGCATCCTTACATCTTCCACTGTAGTTTGTGGCTGTGTGCATGTGGCCAGGACTGATCTGAATCTGAGTGTTACAAGAACAGTTAAACCAGTAGAATGTCAACAGTGGTTAAGTAGTGCATGAGGATGGGGCATACTCAATATGCCCAGAAAGAGGTGGGTATACTTTGTCCCCAGAAAGAGGTGGGTATACTTTGTCTCCAGAAAGAGGTGGGTATACTTTGTCCCCAGAAAGAGGTGGGTATATATGTCCCCAGAAAAAGGTGGGCATACTATGTCCCCAGAAAGAGGTGGGTATACTCTATGTCCCCAGAAAAAGGTGGGCATACTATGTCCCCAGAAAGAGGTGGGTATACTCAATATGTCCAGAAAGAGGTGGGTAAACTTTGTCCCCAGAAAGAACTGGGTATACTCTATGTCCCCTGAAAGAGGTGGATATACTTTGTCCACCGAAAGAGGTGGGTATACTCTGTATGTCCGGAAAGGGGTGGGAATACTCTGCATGTCCCCAGAAAGAGTTGGGTGTACTCGGTCCCCAGAATAAGGGGGATATACTCCATAAACCTGGGTATACCCTGATTTAGGCATTTCACTATGAAGATAATGGCATATAGTGAATTGTACAGCAGCCGGTGTCATGGTGGGTGAAATTGTCCAGATGAAGGAAGTGCTCCATATGCCGTGCAAAAGCTGCTATATTTTCTGGAGCTAGCGATGTAAGCAAGGTTGGTACTAGCTTTACTACGCTTTGACTTCACTTGAACAAAAGCTGCAGCAGCTAGCAGGTTCGCTCCAACGTCACTCCCGTTAAAGGGTTAAATACTCCTGATTAAGGTCAAATGTTCAGGTTGAAGTCATATTTGCTACTTCAACGTCAAATACTCTGAACTTCAAGGTCAGATGTTTTTTTTCCAATATCAATTACGTTTTTCAAGTATGACTAGACCTCACTATGACTATGACTTCACTCCCAACTTCTTCTGTACAGTTTACCGTACAGTGATCGTAGCCCTCTAACTGATGCATGATACTATGATCTTACTAAGACTGTACTAAAGTCAAAAGTTGCCTTATTTGTTGCAGCCATTTGTTAGAGCATCTCACTCCCTAAATATACTGAAATCCTGAAAGCTTTTCTCTGTAATGATTTTGAACTCGTCTTCATCTACTTCCAATCTTTTCCAAGCTGCTCTAGATGAACCCTCGTCCTCTGTGCCAATCACTGCTAGCTGTGAGCATCAGGATATTAGTAGTACAGAGATATGGTGTTTTTCAAAGAATATGGACAAAACAGAATGCCGTAAAGATGCTAAAAGAAGTAACAAGGAGGAGATAATGTTTGATGAATGAGCTATAGAATAACCTAGCCTGGCATTGTGTAGTACAGTAGATAGATTTGGGCATAGTTGCTGGCTGGCTGGGTGGCTGGAATGTGCTGATTTAAAGCCAATTTGAAAGTCCTTGTCCTGCTTCTGGCCTTTATCGGTCAGCCAGCTAGCTAGCTTAAGTAGCTAGCCCTCACCTGGTTTGTATGGTCTGGGGCTAAGTGGAAATGAACTGATAATGGAGATGGGTCAAAGGTTAAGTTTCACGTAGGTGATAAGGATAGGGCCTGGGAAGAAGGTTGGAAGATCAAAGTGATTCTAGGCCAAATCATGAAGGCCTAGAACTGGGATCAGAGCCAGTATTCAGAAAGGGCTATAAGGAGAGTTGGGTAGTAATTAGGCTAATAGGTGGGAATACTGTATTTACCCCATAGAAAATTTGGCAATACTCTGTATAACTGCATATACCCTTGACTATGCTAGTGGGGATTTGGGGGTTTGGGTTTCAGGGCTTTCAAGCCAGTGGGTACTGGGGTTTGCTCACAGAAGAAAAGCTGGTGGAACCCCACACAGAGAAACACAGACAAACAGGAAGTACTCTGCTCTGTGGTAGGCAGGGTGAAAGGTCAATCAAAGGTCATCAAGAGGTCAAAAGGTCAGGGTTGTTAGCGGGAAGCTGGCAGGCGGACCCCAGAGAAACACTGAGAGGCGATTGGTCAGTTTGGTGCTGCGGTGGGCAAGATGAAGGGCAGGGCCAGAGGGAGGTGACTGCGCCGTGGTTGGTTGGTTGACTGATTGGCAGGTGGGCGAGCGCCGTGCATTTCCCGCCAAAATCTACTTGTCACTGGGACTCAATCTGTGGAGGGAAAAAAAAGAGGGAGAGAAGAAAGGAGATGGTTAAATAAATAAAAAGAAAAAAGGATGAAAAAGAGGAGAGGAGAAAATTGATGATAAGACAACTTGCAGAACCAGAGTGGAAAGTATTGGAGATGTTTGCCACGCCCCTCCATCATTATCTGTCAATCACACACACACACACATGCGTGCACACAGTATCTACTTATTTACTGTTCTGTCTTTTATTATGGATATTATATGCCTATAAAATGGGCAAATGAAAATGTACATACAGTGAAAAGCAGGACAATGCATTAAAATTTGTCCCGTGTCATTTGTTCCATCATACTTGTCTCAGGGATGCGTTTGTCCATGCTAAGAGGCTCCCGAAGTCCGTCCCCCCCAAAAGGAGTAGGTGTGGTCTCCTTCACCCCATTCTCCTTAGCAACACTTCCTGGTGCTGTTACCGTGGCAACGCTTGGGGGTGATGGTGTCTTCTCCTCAGCCTTCTCCTCCTACACACAAGAACATACACGGACAGAGGCACACACACACACACACACACACACACACACAACCGTAAAGACATTCAGCAGGCAAGGGTTTTATTCAGTATACACCCATGCTACCATCTAGTGGTGTAAGCCTGTCAAAGCACAATGAGTCAGCGTTCTCAGTGTTGAGACCCCACTTGTATATGATTGACTGTGTTAAACCTCGACCTTGTGTCCATTGGCGTGTCCATTGCCCGTCTCCAACCCCACGTTGTCCATGGAGCCGATCTTAGTCTTAGTCTTGATGTTCATCTTATGGGATTCAATCTTCACATCACCACCACCTGGGGCAGAGGGAAGGAGGTTAATATGGGAATAAAATAGAATAGTGTTAACTAGGCTTGAAGAGAGGAGAACAACAGTAGTGAACAGAACAGAACAGAACAGTTTTCCTGACCTGGCTTGTGTTTGATGTTGTCCTTGGAACCACATTTGGATGTCACCTTGCTCAGATCAACCTTCTTGTTCAGGATCTGCACCTGGATAAGAGCAGAGATCAGAATAAAGTCTCCTCACGCTTCAATAATTCATAAAGATGCCGCATAAAAATGGGGGTCTCCTGTTTTCATGCCGTTCCCGTTCTCACAGCACATTGCATCCAAAGTTCAACATGCACTCTTGCCAGTTCGCCACCCACTATTACGCGCCCAGGCCCATTTACGGAAAGGATGTCATTTTGTAAAAGACAGAAAATGAAGTATGTAGGAGATTGAAGTACAAAACAACATGGCAAATGTTGGATTACCTGCTCATGCTTGCTTTCCTTCTCTCTCTACATGCAAGTCTTTGACCCATTTTATTCTCATTTTCAACAGCACTTTGTTTTGTACAACACAAATATAGGCTATATTTTTATTCTCACGATTATTTTGAATCTGTTTTGGGATGTTTTGTAGTGTGAAACAAAATGCGCCAGGTGCGTAGGCCCACCCATTTGAGACATGACTAATGGTGAACAGTTGCTTCAGTAGCATTCATAGTAAATTGCCCAATACCCACTCAAATTCACTCATATGTGAATTTGTTGTTGTAGTAGGCCTAATTCATTTTATACAACCCTCGGAATGATGAATCCACTCACCCATGGTTGCTGGTTGTATGTGGCATAAATTGTCAAAATGACAGTGGCTGTGTGGTTTTCTACACTACAAATTGACAATTTGGATTTACACTGGTTCATTATTAGGCTATAATTAAGATTTTAGTTTTGTCTATATAGAGTTTATATGGTAAACAATTGTCTGACACATCAGGAGCACCCTCCAGGAGGCAGGCGTGGGTGTCAGTGGGAAGCATTCACAACAGACTTCACCAGCAGAACTACAGAGGCTACACTGCAAGGTGCAAACCACTAGTTGGCCTCAAAAATAGGATGGCCAGGTTACAGGTTACAAGAACCTAGAACAGCCTGCAGACTTCTGGAAAAAGATCTTGTGGACAGATGAGACCAAGATGAACTTGTGCCGGAGTGATGGCTAGAGGAACGTGTGGAGAAAGAAAGGAACTGGCCAAGATCCACCGTATACATTATAGTCATTTAGCAGACACTTTTATCCAAAGCGACTTAGAAAGGTGATAGCCAAAGCTATGTGGGGCTCGAACCCACGACCCTGAGACTCAAGCTATCTATACCACCTCATCTGTGAAACATGGTGGAGGGAGTGTTATGGCTTGGACATGCATAGCTGCTACTGGAGCTGGCTCACTTGTTTTCATTGATGATGTCACTGCTGACGGCAGCAGCAGAATGAAACCTGGAGTGTACAGAAGCATCTTGTCTGCTCAAGTACAAGAAAATGCTCATTTGATGGCGCTTCATCTTACAGCAAGACGATGATCTGAGACATACTGCCATAGCAACTAGGGCCAAGAAGTGACACAGACTTCAGGCAGTTATTGCATGCAAAGGATATGCCACCAAATATGTTCTCATTCATAAATAGTGAAACCAATATTTATACCCTCTAATAAAAGCTGACAATCTGTAGTTTAACCTCATATTGTTTGATTTCAAATCCAAACATTTGGAGTATAGAGTCAACATATTGAGTTCACTGTATGACCACATAACAGTCCATTTCAATATAAATACGCCAACCAAAAAAAAAATATCACTGCTACCACATTGTTGGGCAAGAACTATATTGCTTGGTGGAAAAATAACATTTAATCATCACTGATTAAAAAAAGAACAGATTTCTTGAACATCTGCATAGCTTTTTATTACAATGGTGTGTCGGGGCTGTGATTTACCATGATGTTAGAACAGCTAAGAGGGTTTTGCGCCGCTTCACATTGTGACATGTGGCTTATTGCTTAATTAAAAGGCAAACTCCTGGTAGGGTGGCAGGTTTGGGGTGGTTGGAGGGCATTTCCCAAGCCTAGCAACACCCTTCCAACAAAACTGTTGTTACAGTTTGTCTTTGAGACAAAACCTCTATTGGGTGATGTTGAAGAGGTGACACCGGTCCTAGGAAATAAGCTCCAACCACCCCTGACCTACCACCCCACCAAAACGTTTCTCTCTTGGTAAAATTTACACTGCTATGAATACACCAGATCTCCTTAATCACGATAATATTTCTACAATATTCCTACATGGACATAGAGTGTGTCTGTCGTGCTCAATAGTGAGTTTATAGTGACCTTATTGTGCTTCATTTTTTTATCTCACGTGGTATCGCTATAATTTTGATGTTAACACCTTTGTAAGATTATGATACATATTTTTCGTCAGGTACCACATACAGTCTGGTGCAAATATTGCTTTTTGTTGTGCCTGTGTTAATCCAGCTTGAGTATGTTATGTAATTCAGAGGAGTGACGAGTATCTTTTTCTGATGCTGCGGATAAATCCTTTGCTTTTACTTAGCTTCGACGTGAGGCCATTTTCATTAACCTTTTGCGTTTGGTTTAATCCATTTGAGGAAGCCGATGGTGACAGTGAAAGCATCCCATAACTGGAGTATGATAGTGCAGCAGGTGGTTGGAGCAGATGGGACCACCATCTTGGGAGGGTGGCAGCGTTGGGGGTCAATTCACTTTCAGTTCAAAGTGCAAATAGAGGCAGCAACTATCTGCCAATTATAGCACACTCCTTCTCAGCTACTTCATAGAATGTTGGCTATAACAACCTTCTCTTGCAAAGTTTTTCAGGATTTGCAATTTGAAGAAAATGCTTTTCAGTTGAAATCCAACTGCTCCCAGCCCCTGATGGACACACACACAACCAGATTTCGTGAACTAACTAAGAACTCAACCAAAGGTGCCATTCCAGACAACTTCACAGTTGTGCTCTCTAAGAACAAACAACAAAAAACACTGAAATGAGATTTTCACCTTCATTTTCTAAATCTGTGTGGTGGCCTACGTAGGGCGAACACAAGATTTATGCATGCACAGAGGATCTGATTTCTTGCTCTTTGCAACAAGTGTCAGATCTTCACGTGAGAGTCGAAAGTGCAGAGCGGCGGTCAGAGTTTTGCAGATTGTGTGACGAAGGCTTAAGCATTACGCCTTCTGTTCCTGTGTAAATGCAGCCAGAATCAGGTTTAAGTGTTAATACGCATCCCACATTTACACAAGAGCAGAAATTCAGCTTTTAACCCTTTGTCACCATCTGGTCTTTTTATGGCTACCTAAACAGGGTAAAAATGGAGACTTCTCCCTGTTTATACAGCTGCGAAATGATCAGATCTAATTTAAGATGGCCTTGCTGAGGCTAAATTAGCGCAAAAATCTTGTCGTGTGCATCCATTTAACTAGAGTCTGCTTCCAGCCCCAGCAGTACTTACGTTGCCTCCTCCAGGGACATGTTTGATATTGTCCTTGGAGCCACAGCGAGACGTGACATGGCTGAAGTCCAACTTTTTGTGCACTATCTGAACCTAGAGACAGGCAGGCGGACAGACAGACGAGAAAGAGAGAAAGACAGACAGATAGAAAGAAAGAGGCAGGTATACAGTCAGAGGCAGACAAGCAAGAGAGCAGCAGATCAGCCACCAGCTTACGTAAGTTAACAGGAAACAGAGCAGTACATTTGGAAGAGTTACTGTCAATGAAATCACTAGGGGGCCTCCGAGAACTGATTTTTATAACGATTCCATTTATGGCTTTTTATTGATACAATACTTTTTAATAGCCACATGAGCAAGGCTGGCAGAAACATTTTTGGAACGTTATTCAACCAAATCCTTTAGATTTTTAGTTCTAAATAAAAAAAGGTACAGTTCATATTGTATTTAAGCCCCAAAAGATGAGGATACTGACTTAGTGACGACAGACCTCTTCCAAAGCACAGGGGTGATTAATACTAGAGGGAAAAAAAAAAAAAGACTAGAAGAGAGATAGAGTAACAGGTGCAACAGAATGTTCCAAGCATAGAGGTAATTGCTGAAATGACTAATAACAGAAAATAAAAAGGTGTTAGATGCTCTTTTTAGGTACTTCAAATGGACCATGATGTGCATAAGGCATATCAACCTGTTGGAATAATCTTGGATATAGCTGGAATAGTCTCTCTGCCCTGCCCGTCCCACAGTGTAATATAAGTACATATAAGTCATTTTGTCACCTTTAAATGTGACAAAGCTACCGGTGTATACAGTGAGAACTAAACTACGCACGCAGCGTCGTTGCCTTCGTGTTAAAGCAGATGAACGATTGGTCAGGTGGTATGCTTCTTGACCTGTTAGGTTAGGTCAGGTTAGGTTAACTCTTTGGCCAACTCTCCAGCTTGTTGGAGTTGATAGGCAATCACACATATAATTTAGGATTACTGACCGTGTAGCTTTAGAGCTGCTACAAGTTCTTATTTTCAGTCTCCTACTAGCACTCAACATAGTGTATGCTAAAGTGTTAGCATGAGCCTACTATCACTCAACATAGTGTATGCTTAAGTGTTAGCACGGAGCCTACTATCACTCAACATAGCAAATGCTAAAGTGTTAGCATGGAGCCTACTATCACTCAACATAGCGAATGCTAAAGTGTTAGCACGGAGCCTACTATCACTCAACATAGCGAATGCTAAAGTGTTAGCATGGAGCACCAGAGCGAACGACCTACCGGGGGCCATGTGGCTGATTTTGGTGTCTTTGATCTCATCACCTGATGGGTAAATCTAAAATGTGGTGTATTACTCTAACCCAAGAGGCTCACACACTTGATGTGTTGTTCAGTCGTTAATGTAGTTTCCAAAAATGACGGTTCAAAGAGGAAACCCGTCCACCCCACCACCACCCTTCTCCTCCAGCAACTCATTCTGATCCTGTTGTGTTGTGATATCACTTTCATGGCCTCCCTGTCTGTGTTTTAAAAAGCCCT
>OOFE01018598.1:17193-34691 GCA_900323365.1 Monocentris japonica | reverse complement strand
AGCAGCAAGCCAATCACTCAAACCTCTGTGAGGACAGCTCCACCCCCACTCCTGTCAATACCCAACCACAAAACAGCCCACTCTCCCCGCCTCCAGTCACCAGCCCTCAAATCATCTGCCAGATGTTCCCTGTCAGCAGCCAATCGGGTATAATCTCTGCCTTTATCCCCAGTGCGGTTCAGACCTCCAGTACTGGGGTGAGGACCACCACGCCCATCCTCCCCCAGCCTGCCTCTGCTAATGCTGCCTCTGTCCAGCAGCCTCTCATCATGGGCTCACCGGTGCCCCAGGGCACGGTGATGCTGGTTCTCCCTCAGTCCTCTGTCTCTCAGGCCCAACACTGCCCACAGACTGTCATGACCCTGGGCAACACCAAGCTGCTACCTCTGGCCCCAGCCCCCGTTTATGTGCCAGCGGGGCCATGCGGTGCCACAGCCGCCAGTAAGATGGACTTCTCCCGCAGGAGAAACTACATCTGCAACTTTCCAGGATGCAGGAAGACTTATTTCAAAAGTTCCCACCTCAAGGCTCACCTTCGAACACACACAGGTGAGAATTTAGAGCATACTGCCATGGTTTTGTGCAATTGGTAATAAGTGGTAGTAAGTCATGACTAACACAGAATGTTGTGTTCTATTGGTAAAGCATTTTTTCCATGGCCTTGTTACTCTTGATTGGGAGAGAGTGAGCTCATTGTTATATCTCAGGAGGGGCATGACTTGTTTTGTTTTTGTGACTGCATAATGACTCACTTTTTGACTCTCTCTCTCTGTCTCTCTCTCTCTCTCTCTCTCTCTCTCTCTCTCTGCCTCTCCTTCTCCCTCTCCCTAGGTGAGAAGCCCTTCAGCTGCAGCTGGGAAGGCTGTGAGAAGAGGTTTGCCCGCTCTGATGAGCTGTCACGTCACAGGCGAACACATACCGGTGAGAAGAAGTTTGTATGCCCTGTGTGTGACCGGCGATTCATGCGCAGTGACCACCTTACCAAACATGCCCGCCGCCACATGACCACCAAGAAAATTCCTTCCTGGCAGGCCGAGGTCCGGAGCTTAAACAAAATGGCCGCAGGCAAAACTTCTTCCTCAAAACCGGGCCTTGCCACACTAAGCATGCTGGTACCTGCTGGCTCAAACTAGACAATGAACTCTTCCCCTGCCACACTATCTACTCCCAAGCTACCACAGGGACATAGGGAGCAGCCAAGCACACAAGGCTGCTGCTATATTACTCATGGAAAAAAAAACATGCACTGGACTTTCTTTTCCTCTCTACTGCTCATTTGTACATTTGTTTCTTGAAAGGATTCTTTTTGTTTACTTTGATATAATTCATATAAACTGTATGCACTCTTTTGCCAAAGCCTTTGTATGAAGTTTGTCTTGCACCCGTCTTGCACCCCCTCCCGCCACTCCCCTCCTTTTAATGTTGCATTGGTATACTTTCCTTGTGAATGTATTTTGTGTTTATTTGTCACATTTGGGGAAATGATTAACATGCAAAACAATGTAAATGTCAATATTAATAATCAATACTATGATTATACCTTGATTATATCTTGCTGTCTAACCTTTCATATTATTTAATACATATTTGTAATAAAAAGAAGAAACAAATCCAGTTTGTTCATTCTGTCCACTGTCATTCCTTTTAATTTGACCTTTCCAATAAGGACATGTCATCAGACTGTGGGATCCTGGTCTAGTCAGCACTACTTCTCGGTTGTCTCACAGAAATGGAGTTTCTAACCATATCCTGTTCGTCACGCTGTATGACTCTCCTCTTCCCTCTTATGGTCAGCTGAAACACATCGTGTCTTGCTGAATGTGCTGACTGGCCTCTGGGTAGCTTCCTGTTGGCTCAATGGATTCTTAGTATTAGGTCTTTGGTGACACCACTGGGGGATGCTGTCTCATTCATTAGCTCTGAGCCAAACTGAGGAGTCAGAACAGACAAAAGGAATATTATTTGCCTTATAAGGGCTCATAAGCAGATCATTTGCTTTCATTCATGTCCTACTGGTCTCATCCCAAAACCAAGCACATGGGAATAGGGAGGGGATAGGGCTGAGTCAGTCTCACATACTAGGGAACACCATTGAATTTCATTCAAAGATTGTTATTTCTATGTTCTGGGACAGTTTGGTACATATTAGTGAACACCTGCTCTCTCTTAGGGAGAGAGTTGACTGGACTGCCCTACACTGAGCCGTAGAAATAACACATGAATTTATAGATTGATTTGGTTCTCTTTCAAAAGAAAGAGTGGGAATAGCCACACTCGAGAAATTGGAAGGACGAGAGTTGACATTTTTAGGGGAGAAACTGTTATGGTGCTGCTGGACCAAGAGTGTCTCTCTCACTCCTCTGTGATGATGGTTTTTTGGTGAAATCGATTCAATTATTTATTTCCTTATCAACTTGATCGAAGCAGCTTTGCTCAGGGTCGAGCTGCAGACAGTTGTCTGAATGAAGTTAAACTGTGAACACATTGCATATTGCACATTGCATGCCTGCGCGCACATACACACACGCACACACGCACGCACACACACACACACACACACACACACACACACACACACACACACACACACACAAAGTGGTCCTACACTTAGTAACAGCAACTCCACCAATCATAGAGTGAGAAATATGAACTATTGGGGGTGCGACCAATCAACTCTCTTTCTGGATACCCGCCCCTTTGCCTTACTGACCGACATACTCTGGCTTTGTGTAATTTGTGCAGTGGCAAACAGCGACCTCTGGTGGATAATATCCTTTCATACTTTCACACTGTTCAGTAATGGGGAAATACTAGAGTTTTTAACCGGAGCTGTTTTGACATGACATGATTTAAATGTTGGGACATGATGGACAGGATGAAAACTAGAGATGAAACTAAAATCAGTTTTTTTCTGGTTTTTGGAGTGACATAAAAGTTGGTGGTAGCATTTTTGAGGTTAGTGTCTTCATTTAGAATTCTTTTTGCAAAATGGATCTGAATCTTTCGACTTCCATTATATTATATTAAATATTATAATATATTTGAAATATTTTTAAAATACCAAAAAGCTATATTATAAAAAGAATGAAAGAATAAAAGACAGTTTTAAGTATTATTTTTATTTTGTTAGTATAAATTTAGGCGGTATGGTATGCCTAGTAGCAAAGTAGCATATAAATGCTGATTTATAAATATTTAATTATAAGTATTTAAAGTATTATCTCAATTAATGCCTTGGACTTAAATAGACCGTAACACTGTCTTAATAAATATCTAAAATCTGAATTGTTTAAAAAAAATTTTTAGAGGGGGGCTGCAATTTGAACCATTCCGGTAGAATTGCCCAGCATGTCTGAACACATGTACTGTATAAAACAGGTATGTATAAACTGTGATTGTCATAACACAAACGATCACCAATAAACAAAAATAACATTACATTTTTTAGAAAAGCATCAATTTATACTTTTCCATTTAAGTCTCTCCTCATTTAACTTACATTAGTTTGATACCACTTATTATGATGTGTACTATGAACATAATTTATTTTTATGTCAAGCAACAAAGGCGGGTACACTCTAGTCCACAAATGAAAAGGTGAGTAAAATGAGCTTAGATTTGTTTACCCTCCACTATCCCTGGATATTATATGAGTATTAATTTCTTTGTTTTGGGCTAACGCTATTTCTTTGTTGCATTTTTTATTTGTTCAAGACGCATTTATTATCAAAAATAATGTATGTGTTTGATGCTCTTTGTACCCAGGAGTTTAGAAATGTGTCGTTTCTACATTATGTATGAACACGCTATACGATTTCCTGGTTGCTAAGGCCCTTTCTTGTTGCTATGGTTACGTCGACGCGTTTGGGAAGCGGTCGTCGATTGGTGCTTGTTTTCGTCCCAAGCTAAACCAAAACACGGGCTAATTTACAATAAACGAAATAAAGGCTGTAAATTTTAGCGTTTTGGCGAGGCAAGATTATAACAACTCGAGTGGTAAATGTAAACTCGTCTGTGTGCTATTTTTTGGGCATTTACATTGCGAAAGTTGGGTCGCACGTTCTTAACTTCATCTAACGTTAACGTATCCCCTTCGCCAACATCAGCATGGAGGTCGGAGAACAATTGAAAGAACTAAACATGACAGTGGATGAAATCGACAAATTCACAAGGGCTTTCAAAGATGAGAAGTTCAGAGGACTGCTGCTGGATTATGCCAATGAATTATCAGACCCCGAGAACAAGAAAAAGTATGAAGAGGAGATAAAACTATTGGAGCAGGAGAGGGGAAACAGCATTGATTTCATCCACCCAACACCCTTTAGAGCTCTCAGGACGAGTTTGAATGGCAAGCAAAAGTGCTTCATCAACATCTGTGCCAACGAAAAAGTCGGTAAGCCTGAATTTAACTGGGGGGTATCAGATGATGGCAGGAGGGGACAGCGTTGGTCCCTGCCCCACAGTTTGCACCCTGGGAGACAAGACAGAGATCCAAAAGGAAACGAGTTCATGATCTATGATGTTATTTTTCACCCTGACACTCTTCACATAGCAAGCAGGAACAAGAGATTCATGGATGTGGTGGACAACACAGCCATTAAGGGAATCCAGGATGCTTTTAACGTGATTCTGGACAAAAACAATGTGAGAGAGATGACTGTCAAGTATAAAGGGACTCTGAAGCCTTGTGTGATTCGAAAGCCGATCCCTGGATACAAAGCCAAGGCGCCCCCAGCACAGCCTGACCCTCTTGCCTTCCCATACCCCAATGAAGAAAGACCAACCACAGCCCCAACCACTGAGCCTACAGAGGCTCCTAGAATAAAAGACAGTGGTGATGCCAAACCCCTGACCTTCCAGACCCAACCACAGAAACCCAAACAGCCAACGATGCCAAACTACACGCTGAAATACCGATCTTTCACTGATCTGCAGGACTTCAGATATTCCAGAGACTCAGCCCAGAGCCCCAGGCCCAAAGAGATTGTGGTCACTATTGACATGCCACTTCTGAAATCAGCCACAGACACCAGCCTAGAAGTAAAGGGGAAAAGCCTGCTGCTGGAGTCGAAGGAACCAGCCTATAGACTGGAGGTGCCCTTAGGATACCCCGTGGACGAGGATAAAGGAGAGGCCAAGTTCAACAAACAGAAAAGACAGCTGACCATCACACTGCCTGTTCTTCCTTCTAACGAGACTTTTGATTTTGTTGTAGGGCCCAGTCAAACTGTTAGTGACAATGAGAGAGAGGAGGAGGAGGAAAATGGAGGGGAGGGGGAGGAAAAATGGAAGGAGCACAAGAGTGAAGGTGAGAGAAATGAAGAGGAGGAAGAAAATGGAGTGGAGAAGAAATTGAAGGAGCAGAAAAGGGATGAGGGGGAGAAAATTGGAGTGGAGGAGGAGGAGAAATGGAAGGAGCAGAAGCAAGAAGAAGCAGAGCAGAGGCAAGAAGGCCAGATAAGTGAAGAGGGGGAGGAAATTGGAGTGGAGGAGGAGGAGAAATGGAAGGAACAGAAAAGAGAAGGTGAGAAAAGTGAAGAACAGGAGGGAAGTGAACAATGGGAGATTGAGAAAAGCAAAGACAGAGATGATGCAAGACGTGGCGGAGCAGCACAGACGGAGGATTCCTGTGTATCAGGTCTCCAGTGGGATACTGCTGTCCAATACACAGGCCTATCCACCGAAGACAAAAACTCAGCGCCAAACACTGAAAACCAGTCCATTTCACCCTTGAAAAATGAGTTAGCGGAACTGTCCAGGGGCATAGAAGTGGAGGGAGGAGCAAATTTGGACTCTTGTTTTAAGTCCAGGGCCCAAATGAAAACTTGTGGGGAGACTGGAATGACACAAGAGAATGCAGATTATTTAAAAGGAAATATGAATGAGGTGAGAGACAATCAGGTTGAGGATAAGGAACAAGAGTTTGTGATCAACAGCAAAAGGCTCTTTGAGGCTTTGAGGCTCTATAACCAAGGCTGCAAGATATTTATTGCCACCAACACTAATCTTTAATTCTTCTTAATATTTTTTTATTCTAGGTGGAAAAAGGCCCCTCATTCCTGAATCAAATGGCCAGTGATAAATCACAGGCTACTGCTGCTGCATCTGCCATTCCAGGCACGCCACTCAGCTCAAACCAGAACACCAACGAAGCTGAAGACTGCAGCATGTCCAAGGCGATGAAAGAAATCAGAGATGCGCCTGTGCCAAATAAAGCTAAGATGTCCAGGAGAAGGAATCCATCCAAGAGGAGTGACCACTTGGAGAGGGAGGATACTGATGAAGATGATTTGACGACAGGACAGATCTTCCCAGTGCCGGACCACAATAGCAAGCCACCACCGGCCTTGTTGATGGAAATTGATGAGGACAGAAATGTGATGGTCATCAGTGATCATTCCACATCTGCCGGATTCACCTTCCAAAACTCCCTGTTGTATGAACTGGACTGACTTACTCTTTATAGGGTTTTAAGAGTGCACAGTAAATCACTTAAGAGGTTGCAATTTGTTACTTGTTTTTGTTAAACAGCTACAGCTATGTCAAGGGTTTTTCTTGTCAGTTAGAGCAGTCTTGCTCAAATACATGCATGTAAATGCAAGTCATGTTGGTTTGAAAGTCTGCAGTGTGTCAAACTGTATTAATATAACTTCTGGCTTGACTCCTCAATGGCAAGGCTATATGGAGTTTAGGCCAAGTCATTATGTGTAACTCATGAATGTAACCTGTACTACCTTTACAGGGCACACAATCCATTGTGATGAGTTGTGTGCCCACCACATATACTCAAGGTTTCTTTTTTGTTTCCAGTTCTGATTCATTTCAGTCCATAGCATATTACATGAAGTCACTTAACGCCAAATAAACACTACTCACATTACTCATTTACATGTTCATGGGTAAGCAACAGGACAGGACAAATATTTTTATTTAATTTTTCATATATAAAAATTGTGGACCATGAACACAGTAAAAACCAACTCCCTTTAGGCAATACCTATGGAACGTGAAGCATGTAATACAGGAAAACAAGGTGAAACTTATATGCATGTCTGATTTTTTTCTTCCCCTGCCTCGTAGAAGAAGGTCTGAGGTAGGGGCAGTTTGCAATAGGAGGCAAGAAAAACACAGTAAAAAAAAAAGTTAGCTGAAGATACAAGAAATCAAGACAACTTATGAGATTTAGCAACAGCAGAGCCAAACTGTCATTGCGTATCATGTCAGGCCTCATGTCAATGCAACTTGACAGTAATGTAGCAGGCATGAAGCTGCAGATGCTTGCCTCTTATCCCACTTGTGTGGGAAGTGCATTAAATGCTAGATCTGAGTGTTAAACAAGCAACTTGAAGCGCCTTACATAACACAATGACATTGACAGAAAGAAATGCACCACTGCTTTCAGTTATGTAGCACTGCAAATTCCACTTCTCGTTGTCTAACCACATGGAACCTCCTTCCTCGCAACTATGTGTCATGAACTGCTCTATAAATGTAACAACATCCAGAATTTACAGTTGAGTTTAGTCCGGATCGAGGTGATCACAAATTCCAGCTGTTGCCATGTTCTCTGTCAGACCAGAGTTTGTTCTTCTTCATCTGATTCCTCTCTGGAGGCAGTTGTCTAAGAACTCTGAGTAGCAGGACAGGGAACAGAAGTGATGCTGCACTGGAGCATCTGTGCCTCCCATATCATCCACCAGGACCACTGTGTGAGAGACCTGATGCAGGTTCATGCTTACTGCTGTCTTGATGAAGAAGTTGATGCAGACACGGCCGCAGTCACAGTCCTTGGCTACTTCAAGGTCTCGACACAAATGGGAAGGGATGAGGTGAGGTCCATACGGTATCCTATGAGATGAATCAGACACAACAAGGTTAGTGAACTGTAAGAGCACTTTTAATCTTACAAAGCACTTTTAGTGCAGGCTTGTGTAGACCGTAATCAGACCAAGTATGGTGTACTGAGTGTGCCTAATTCCAACCTGAGGTTGGCCACAGCCCTGGAGGCTATCTCCTGAAGTGGAAGGGGGAATGTGAGGTGAATTGTGTGGTCCAGAGGGTTGGGCTGGGTGAACGGGTTCCCAAACAAGTCCAAATTCTCCAGGGTCAACTTGCGGAAGTCGTTGGGCAGCAAAGCCAGCTGGTTGTGTGCTGCAGACAGGAACCTCAGCTTTGAGAGGCGGCCGATGTGGAATGGTAGCCAAATGAGCTTGTTGTCGTCCAGTTTGAGGTTCACCAGTTCTCGGAGCTGGCAGAACTGAGAGGGAAGGCCCTGCAGCCGGTTCTGGCTGAGGTCTAGGTGCTGGAGGGTCCGCTGCAGGGTGGACAGGCAGAGGGCCTCGCTGAAGCTCTCCAGGTGGTTGTTGTGGAGGACAAGCTCAGCCAGGCAGCTGAGGTCACCGATGGTGGCAGGTAGCTTCTTGATGTGGTTGTTACTGAGGTCTAGCTTGCGAAGGGCTGTAAAAACAAAAACATAGTCATTACTTCAACTTCACACCTCCTTTGTTAATGCACTGGCATGTTGCATTGTGCATGCATCCATGATTTAATAAAACAGCTAGTGGAAAGACAGAAACATGGTACAATGACATACTGTGTCATGAAAAAAGGGAGTTGATCAGATATAGAACGCAAATCAAGCACTAGATATCAAGGATGAACGCTTTTGCTTTATCATATACAAATTTTCACTGACTATCCCATCTACTTTACCTTTAAGGGACAACATCCGCATGTCCACACGGGAGAGCTTGCAGTAGGACACCTGGAGCTGCTCCAGAGAGTAGGGGAAGTTGGAGGTGAGGGGGTAGTCTTTCTTGGAGACAATGGTGAGTTTCTTCTTGGGTTTTTCTACGTCCCTCGCGCGAACAGGAGTGAGCGTGGAAAGAGGAAGGCTGCTCGTGTCACTTCCTCTATCTGCTAAACGAGCGGCTGAGAGGAAGTTCTTCAAGCTATTTGCATCAGCCTATAAGCAAACAAACAATAATAAATAAATAATTTGTGGTGTGGTAGTATTTTTCCAAGGTGAGATGCATATGTGACACAACATTACAAAAGAGAGGATATGAATCAGATTCCTTTACATAGCCAACCTAAATTCGCTATCCTAAAATATCTTGACACACTTCCTTTGTATGAATATGAACTGAACTGGATGCTGTAGGGAATACATGTTATGGAAAGTAGGTCCAACAGAGTTTTTTTTCCTCATCTCTCACAGTAACATTACTTCTGTTTTCATTGTTTACCTGCCCAACTTGCTACCAGCCAGTGTGTGTGTGTGTGTATTTCTGTCAACATGATGAGCTGAACTATGTTTGAATCTAGGTGAAAGGTCATTATTGCCTCAAAACAGCCAGGAGGCATTTTGCAGCCACTGAAAACAATGAGGCTGCCACCGCGTCTGTACCAGCATAGGTTTCGTAGCATAAGAGTATCACATAATCAGCATGATTTGTTAATACAACACAGAAAAACTAAAAATAACAGGGCTTGCTGCTCACTGGTGGACAATTGGACTGTGTTGAGTCTTGTTTTCACATTTTGAACCATAATTTAGCAAGATTAAATGCCACTGTGGGTCTCTGAAGCACTTTCAGTTATCAGAACCTTATTTCCACATTAACTGGAGCTATTTTTTCAGAGACAGGAATGAATACAGCCCTTTAATAGTGCAGTTGCTAAACAGGGAAATGTTATTTGATCCATACACAATACAGCAAGCCTTTGTTATGAAACAGAAGGGCCTCTATGTAAACATCATGTTTGAGGCTATGTTCACACCATGTTGGCCCTTGTACCTTGCTCAAACATATGTCAACAGCAGGTTCCTTTAATCTCACAGTGGCCTTGCCCTCCTCTACGAACCATGTGAAGAACTTCTCTATGTTGTCTTTCAACTGCAAGAGAAAGTTGGCAAACATTAGAGTTCAGCAATGGAAAAATACTTAACACACCAAGCGTGCGGGTGCACATGATCGTTGCCAGGGAATGATTCATTCATTCAACAAGAATAGACAAACCACCTTTTAATATGATGAGAAGCCTCTTGCCATTAGCTTGATTTGGAAAACACCATCTAAGCCCACATTCCACTGAGTACGTTATTAATGCACCACAGAGTTGAGAACGATCAGGACAGTAGCAGGTGAACGTTTTGTGGTGGTGGGGCAAGGACCCCCCACACACAACAGTAGCACAGCAGTAAGTGTAGCAACAATACAGTGCAGCAACAACAGCAACAAAACACACACACACACCTTGTACTTTGACCCTGCCCTGTCTTTCGCTGTGCAGATCATCATGTAGATATTGCTGCGTTGAGTGGTCTTGTCTAAATGCTTCCCAATTGAAAGCACTGCTCTTGTGCCCTTCCCTCGGTTTTTCATACCAAACGTGGGAAGCATACGATTCACAACCTCGACATCACACTGCAGCTTCATTTCAACAAAAAATAAAGACTTTATATCAGTTTAATGCCGAATCGTAGTTCACCAAGGGTTTTAAACACATGCCAAAGAAATCTCCCGCGACAGCTGAGCGATAGCTAGTCACCCTACATATCCGTAGTGGTCATGAATGTCAACAACAGCCTTGCTGTAGCTTCGATACAGTAACAGCACTGACTAGCCTTCTCCGGAAAACCGGAAATGCGTTTGAACCACTGTCAAGAATGCCATAAACAATCTACGGGTGGATTTTTAAAAAGAAAAAGAAAAAACACAATTAGCCTCTCTGTATTTAGCCAAAGTTAACAAAACATGTTTAGTTTCGGCAGTCAATCAGGTAGCTAATGTTAACGTCCCGCGCGAAGGACGTGACGTCATGGAGCGCTTGTTAGCTCGGCTGGGACAAATTGCGGCGCACAGTAGCACAATGTCTAAAATAAAAATTCAGACGCATAAAAGAAAGAACAATATGTAAAACGTCTACATTCTTCCAATGTTAAGGCTCATTGGCTCATATCATGAAAAATTGCAGGCCATTGCTGCACCGCCCCACCGTGCCGGTGTGGTATTATGAATCAAACGACCTCTTAGTGTCGCGTCTTAACCAAGTTACTTAATTTAATTTAAAAGCACCCCATAGATATATCAAATTACCAATTAGATAAACGTTTTTGTGCTTGCCCTAGTAGACATCACCATGGGTTATTTGGTCGAAAATAATCAAAATATGAACCATAATTTCCTGGGTAGACCAAAAAAGAAAAGATACCGCCATCTAGCCGTCAACACGAAGAAGGAGTTTCTCAGTAGTCCACGAGAGGGTTACAAGGTGGGGTCTATGGACCACCAGGGGTCCCTAAAAAGGGTTCCAGGGGTCCCCAGCAAAATGTCTCTCGAATAGACTAATTTCAGTATTATTTCACACGCTGGATATGAGAGAATGGCTAAGGATCATAGGTTTCTCTATCACCATAGTGGTTATCACCCCACCTAGAGTGTAGACAATTATGCAATTCTATACTAAATAATAACTATGTACAGAAATCTTCTCAGGGAGTTTTGTAGGACAAGATGTGATTAAATGAGGGTCTGTGGTCGAATGTGTAATATGCCCAATTCTAATTTTATTTCTCATTTGCCCAATTTCCCCACAAGGATCATTCAAGTTTCATCTTATGTATCTTTGACATGAAAAAGCTTGGGAACCCCTGGGCTACATGATGAACCTACAGCCTTTAGGGTGGTTAAGTGAATCCTTGTTGTTGCAACCCAGCCTTATGTCTGATCAAGGGATGATGGAAATTGGAGGAAACAACATAAAACAAATTCAAGGAAAAATATTTAATTGTTTTGCCTCTTTATTAACAGTCACTGCCATTTGAAACTGCTCAAGCATTTCGTCATTCAACATTGTGTGATTGGGATATAGCTCACAATTGCTGCCACTTACTTTTGTTATTTCTATAGCTAGCAGGTTATTCTTTTGCAGACTTTTTTTTCCGCAGAATTCTGCCTCCTCTCCTCTCCTACTGTCTCTTCTTTTCTCCCTTTAGGAAGTGATGTCCCAGATATCAGTGCTGTGATCTTAAGACTTGAGCATAGGAATTACGTGTTCTCTTGGTCTTCCATGATTAAAGCAACATTAACTTTGATGTAGCATTTAAAGTTTAACATGCATTAGCCTCATACTGTGTGTGTGTGCTGACAACATATTATCTGTCCAAGGTATCCATAGTAATCTTACTACAGCTGTTTTGGATACATTCTGTAGAGAATCTGGTCTGCCTTCCAGTCATTAAGCTTTGGACTGATGAGAATACAAGCAGACCGATGAGACTCATAATATTATGCAGACCTAGTGGGAAATCTTGCTCCATCTTGGTTTAAACTTTAATTGCTGGTTTTCAAACATCTCTGTGGACTCACGTTTTAAAGAGCATTTTTCAAGTATTTTGTGAGCTATTGTGTTGGTTAACAAGATACAATTCATCCTGATTTTAGGCCATTTTAGGTTTCACCCTGCTGTCTACTGACTAAAATACAATTCCTTTGGTAATAACATGCACCCTTTCATTGGTGTAGTAACATGTATTACTCTCACATATGCCTCTAAATGGGCAATATGTATGTCAATTATTAGTATCTAGTATGACTAACAGCTAATGAGGTTTTGTTCCCCATGACGTGGCTTTCCAGAGAAAATATGGGTCATGAAAATAAACAGGATGTTCAAGTCATACAATTATCAATGGCATTTTATGCACCATCTAATCAGAACCGATGGTTGGTCATTCTTGAAAGGGCAATTGAACACACCACTTTAACTGACAGAGTGGTGTTGCAGCAAGGAGAGCACAACATTGAGAGAATGTCCCAAGCCATTTTAGATACGTAGCACACAGTTTGTCCCATAATAACAGCACCCTGCAGTTTTCATAGAGGCAATTCAACTGTAATACTGTATGTACAAGTGCAATACACACACAGAGACTCTTTGACCTGTTTTTGTGTCAAACCTTCAATGAAAGTTTCTTTGACATCAACTAAAGAATTCCCTGAAAGAACCCCGCTCCATTTTACCCACATGTGTCTCTTTTACTTTCTTCATAGAGAGGTCTCCAGACAGGAGGACCCTCTACGTATGTAGTAACGACGCACCTCCCTCCTGTCCTCGCTGACACAGCCCTCCAGCCGATGCACGATGAGCACCGGGAAGAACTGGGCATCTCGGTAAGTGGGTGGGCTGTTATTAAGTGCCAGCTGGCTGGAATCGGACCGGCAGCACTGCTCGTCCATGCAGCAACGGTCTGTTAAGTTGCTGCTGCGGCTCCGCCACAGACCCACAGTGCGATGGGAACCGTACATACGGCAGAGGGAGAAGCGAGACGTGTCCAAGGAGAGGCGGGAGTGGAACAACGCTCCACGGCAGGAGAAGATAGAGGAGCAACTGGAGCTGGTGATGGTCCTCCTCCTCCCTCTTCCTCCTTCTCCCATTCCACTCTGCAGCTCGCAGCAGTGCTCGCACTGGGCAAGGAGAGCTCCATAACTCTGGGCAGGCTGGCTGCTGTCCAAAAGGAAAGAGGATGTGGTGTTGTCAATATCTCTTATAGAACTAGAGTCTGCCATGCCGAGGTTCATCATCATAGCCTCTGAGTAGCTGGGAATCAACTGGCGGTTAGAGCGGATGTGCCACTCCAGTTCAGTGCTGTCTGATGTGTCTACCCTTGGAATACCATTATTCCTTATGGGCCCGTCTTCATCCAGGGGAGAGGGGCTGCTGTACTCCAGCCCAAATAGTTTCTCTATGCGGTAGTGCACATATGCAGTGCGATACTCTATCAACACTCTCAGTGGCCAGGACAGCATAAGGAGAGCCGCCAGCCAGAAGGCTACCTGGGAAGAGTACCAAGGCATACGATCTGGGTCTACATAGGCTATGAGGTGTTCTTTGAAGTCCACATTCTTCAGCTGCATCCCCTCCCTGGCCTCCATGTAATCATCCAAACCCTCAACCTCAGAGAAGAACCTGGCTCGCTGGTTGAGGTAAGCGTTTTCTGGACCAGCTCCAGCAAAACTGAAACACTTGGTGAAGCGCAGGCGGGTAGCTGGGTGTCCCTCCAAGCCTCTGAGATCGAGTGATACGTCTTTCATCCCACAGCGGCTGTAGTCAAACTCGTCCTCTGCCACGTGTGTGTTGACTCTCTCGTGGTACACCTGCGTGGTGGTATAGGCATCGCCATTACGGTACCGGGTGACCTGCCGTGTCCGCCGAACAAAATGGTAGCTGATAGCCTTCCACCAAACGCAAGGTCTGGCCTGTCGCATCTGCAGCACACGCTCATACACACTATCCACATCCACTTTACACTGCAGCTCGCTCCGGGCTCGGCAGTGCCAGCACTCCACCATGTACACCACGTACAGCATAAGCAGGAAGGCCAGAGGGATGTAGATGTAGCCATCAGAGCAGGGGCTGTCGTGGTAGATCATGGAGTGTCCTCCAACACCCATCCCAGAGGCCCCCCTGAGAGACGAGGAGATGGAGGCTGTGAAGGAAGAGGTGAGAGCCGAGTTGAAGCTGATCTTGGTGACCCGGGTGAGCTGACACCAGGCCACAGCACCCAGGCAGCTGTACATGAGCAAGGAGAGCAGCAGGCAGCGCCAGTGGGACTCACGGCAGACACACGCACCCAGGGACTGCTTTGCCGGATGCTGCTACAGAGAGAGGAAGAGATAGGAAAGAGCCATAGAGAGATAGATAGAGGGAGAGAGAGAGAAAGAAGGTGGCAGTTTAGCAGACAGACAGATTACTACAAAAATGAGGAATGGACACTTATGTCGATGAGCCCCTGAAACATGGTAGTGATGTCATTACTTGCAGAAATGTAATTGAACATGGCTGTGTTATAACTTGCTGAGCTATCAAATACCTAAGCAGGCAGTAAATCAGAGTCCAGGGAAGCCATGGAGCTCTTCTGACATCGATTAAACCAAGCTGTGTTACAGCTGTAGTGTCCCTGTGAGGCTGTGTATCAGTGCAGCTGTATTTCCAAATGTCTATGTCTGACATTAAATGAATTTACAAAGAGGCAGGGAAAATGTTTTTGCTTTCTTTATTAACAAATAAATTGTATTTGTAAAAAAAAATATTTTCTTATTGGCACCTTGTCAAGTCAGTAAAGAAATATAGTTTGCAATGAAGTTCACAAAATACCATAGCATTGGGTGGCTGGCTCAGCAAAGCATCCCACAGTCAGTCTGCCAGACATACAGAGGCAGAAAGTGCTCACATTTGCAATACTGAACAGAAGTGGATTTCTCCCATTCAGCAAAGACCTTGTGCTGCTATATCAGCCACTATCAGTTTCATTGTACAGTATTGTATCTTGAAGACTACCTAGCTAGAAGATACTAAATAATACATAACTGTTTGTCTTGTATGCTTAAAGGAACTAAACCAGGACTGCAACATTTATTGGGTCTGCCTGCAGTGCCAGGTGGGGAGTTTGGGAGTAGCATATGTGGGACATTTTGTCCTACTTTATCGGTCAAATTACATCAACCGTACAAAATTACTTTCAGGTACTTTCTTATATTTTTGCCTTGGATTTATGGCTACATTCCCTCCCACATTAGAGCAGAGATCCTATTTTGTTATAACCTACCTCTGGTGTTTTATGGAGTGAAAGGATTTATGCTGACATTCACCCATCCATAACTGCACTGACACAGGGGTGGGAATGTCGCGTTGGTGGTTCCACCCCAGTTATTTAACAGGGAGTCAATTCTAGTCTACCAGAGAGAACTCACTTTTCAATAGTCCAAAACCTCCAATTGCACTTGTTTTAATAGTTTAGCTGAAAAAACTATGGTGTGCTGTTTTGACTCAACATGTTTTTTTTCATACATTGTGTCTTGTTAGTGTTTGTAGGCTAGGCAACCAAGATGCAAGACACAGAAGATAAAATGAATTATTTACCTTATTGATCCTTTTCTGAACACAACTACAAAGTGTAACATGTTGTTAATGTCTGACTCAGGGGAAGGTTATCCCAACCAGAAATAAAAGGCCTGACTCAGACGGGGCAGCAATACAGTCCAGGTATTGATAGCACCAGTCAATTTAGTGTCAGAAATAGTACTGACTTTGTGCATCCTTCCCAGACAGGTGACACTAAGATAGTTCTCAAACTGCTGAACCAAAACTGGCTAGGATATAAACAGGCCGTTGTTTATTGTTACTACCATGGTGTGAAAAGGACATAAATTGCTTGCAACATGATTACAAAGCTCCTAGAATTCCTAGAATCACACTTTAAGCTACTCCACTCTATGAAACAGCACATAAGAGATACAGAGACAGTGGATTTGAAGTAAAACAACTCTTGTCATTTTACTGTCTATTCAAGCCGCTGTACTCCATGGCTGGCTGCACACAGCCAATTCCCCAGATGGAATCACAGTAATTACTCCATGACAGGAAAGACAGAGGGTAAGGTGGAGAGAGCACACACACACACACACACTTGTACACTTGGAACCAAGGTAGGGTTTTGTAAAGAAGTAAATTTTGGTCATGCAGCATTTTATACCTTATGTTTTGCTTAACCTGATCTCTGTTCTAATCTTGCATGCAAAAAATGTCTCTCCTGGGTATACCTTTCCATGTCACTGGATTCTTCTACTATGTGAAATGGTCTCCTGTGACATTTCAGCAACCAGAAAAGGTATTTTGCTGCAGGTGGAATCCCTTGTACTATAGTGATGCCAAAGATGGGATGGCAAAGGATATAGGATTCATTTTGTGTTGAGCCACGAGCACAAAGTCAAGATGCAATATCTGACATCAGCTAAACTGCACTTAAGTGAAATATATTTTAATGGAAAAATAGGTGGCCTTGTTTATGTTTGCACCACAACCAGGCAATGTATGGCTCACATCTGCTATCATAACCTACTTTGGCAGAAATCTTTCATCCATCTGGCAGGCAGATCTATTTTCAGTTTACTTTGGTACATTTTTTTCATTCTTTTCTTCTCTTTGCAAAAAAGTAAAATGACGTTAGCCAGGATATCGCTGACTGTCTACCTACCTCCTCCAGGACAGCAATGCCAACTGGGGAGTCCTCCTCCTCTCCCTCAGCATCATTGGGTGTACTGGCCGCCGTGTCTTCCGCAGTGGTCTCAGTTTCTAAATCGGAAGAGGGCATGCTTCACTTTTAGCATGGCAGAGACTAAGTTCACTCCGCTTGCTTAACCTGCTCCGAGTTAGACTTCCCCCCGTTTCCTCCTTTTCCTTGTGCCTTTTTCAGTCCTAAACCATCTGGGCCGGAGCCAAGCTGCTGCACGGATCGGGGATCCCGCGGTGGTCCCGACTGGCTGGACGGAAGGGGGCGGGGTTGAGGTATTTCACCGCAGCAAAGGCAGCACAGATTGACCATGGTGATGCCGAGAAAACGATTCCTGTTCCACGAAGAAACAAGAATAGGCCCGTAGTAGGCGATTTAAGTTACGTTTAAAACGGCCCAATATAAAACCAACCGGTGGGTC
>OOFE01018594.1:9031-28148 GCA_900323365.1 Monocentris japonica | reverse complement strand
TTTGTAAGTGTGAAAGAAAGAAAGAGCGATAGAGAGAGACGGATCATTGATATGTTGCCATTCATATGCTTTAAAATGGAGCCATCTGACAACAAATTCCACCATCAGGGCCTTTCATAGGCAAAGCTCTGTGGAGGTGTGTGTGCATGTGTGTGTGTGTGTGTGTGTGTGTGCACACGTGTGAGTGTGTGAGCAGGTTTTCGGAGATCTCACCTCCAAAGAATTTGGCCATATGGTCGACAACATATACCCAGAGAGAGAGAGAGATAGATATAGAGAGTGAGCCAAGGAAAGACTGTGTGAGATGGTGAGCGAGAGACTTTTCCTTTGTCAGTGGAGGCAGCAGGGAGATCATTTATCGGCGCTCCAGTAAAACAAATCCTATACTCCTACCTTAGATCAGATGGCTGAGGCAGAAACATCCATCCCGTCCCACTGCATATTTGTGGAGTGGGAAAATCTGTCTCAATTAACACATTTGCATTGGGCGATGGTGGACTCCAAATAGGTCACTGACTCAATCTCCCGCCTTGGACTCTTCCCTCTAAAATGTTAATTAAGGAGGGCTTTGAGATTTTTTCGCTCAGGGCTGGCCATATGGGCCGGGCATATGCTCTGTATATATAGTACAATATATAATTCATACACTGCTGCAGGAAAGGGTGTTTGGGGGCCTGGAGTTTTTTCGGGTTTACTACAAAGGGAGCCAGTATGTTCTCGCCTCCCCAGTGGCAGGTACAGAGTTTAGCCTATTCATTGCCTTCATGTTATTCACTGCTGCACAAGGGGACCGTGGCTCATTAACACCTGTTTCTTTGGCTGATGAGTTAAAGAGGGCATTTAAATTCCTCTTTGTCGGTTGGCTAATATGAAGCGAGAACAAATTATCCATTGTCAGAGTGCAGTTGTTTTGTGTGTTTAACATTGTCTCAAAGAGCCACTCAAGTCAGGATATTAAAGGAGCGCTAATGCTTTAAATAATAGGTGTATCGATGCCATGTGAGGTATACAGAAGACATTCTCTATCGTCAGTATGACTCATTACCTTTCACAAGCTCAGTAACGCACACACACACGCACACACACACACTCTCCCAGTTGAATCAGTTGTCCAAATGCCATCCACCCAGACACTCATTCACCAGTAAAATGAGGCAGTGGCAGCCAATGAAAACAGCTCTTTCCCTCCCGCAGCTTTTTGGGTTTGGCTCAACCAATCAGATGAGGCCTGCTAGTGCACCTGACTCTGTTTCTGGCCCAGGACAGCCAATCACAGAGGCTCCAGCACACCTGATGCATTGTGGTCTGCTAGCAGTCAGCAGGCTCGCACTGAGGAGGACCCCCACACAGGTGCCGTGGATCCGGGCCATCATTAGGACCGCCGGCCAATCAGATGCGCCGTATGAAACACATGTGGCCTGGCAGAGACTTTGTGTGTTCGCATTTTGTTTTGTGTGTTTGTGTGTCTGCAAGTGAGTGTATGTTTCTGCGTAACTCTGCTCCCCCTTCCCACAATGCTTTGCTGTCTTATCAGCCAGCCGCTGCACCTCTCTCTCTCTCTTCATCCTCCTCCTCCAACTCAACAATGGGTATAGTGTGCCCTCTTGAGAGGCTGGAGGCCTTGGCAGTATAAAAAAAATACATGTTTATGGGCTAATAAAAATGATTAGAAATCGCACAATCGCAGAAAAATGGAAGGTTTGCGGGCACAGATTATCCGTAATAAAAAGCTGAGGAGGAGAGACAGGGGGAGAAAGGGAAAAAGAGAAAGAGAGTTAGCTGTACAGACCTCTCATTGCGAGGGATATGAATAGCCTTTGTTTTCACCACAACTCAGGGCTGTGTGGTCTGCCAACGTCTGGCTCTTATTATGGGGTTTGTGTCTGTGTGTCTGCTCAAGTGGCATGCACGTGTGTGTTGGTGTGTGCGTGCGCTTGTATATGTAGCTGTGTGCTGTGAGTGAGAGAGGGCACACACGGGCGTGTAAAAATACATATGTGCAGGTGATTATATTTTCAAGAGTGTGAGACTATATATATATGTGTGTGTGTGTGTGTGTGCATTGAAATGTTTCCACACGCCAGGTACACTGTTTTCTCTCTACTTTTTTTCACTAAATAAATGCGGCAAGGGGTCTTGGGCTGGCACAAGCGGGTGTGCGCGCTTTTCTATCCGTGAAAGTTGTGAAATGAAATAGGATTTCACAGAACTCCAGAGCGGCTGTGGGATTTGGGCTCCCGTCGGCTAAGTAGAGTGGGTTAGGTTGATCCAATCAACAGCAGAACTGCAAGGAGAGCCCATTTCACAGCTCCGGGCCCTGCCAGAACCCTGCCTGCTTGCCTGCTTGACTTAGAATACAAATGAAGCTCCCTGAATACACTCTCTCTCTCTCTCACACACACACACACACACACACACATGCACACATGCACTGCTACTTACAGACAGTCTGACTGGGGATGTATGGTGCAGGAGTTGCTGGCAGACGCTGTCCACCCCAAACAGACTCTTCTGTGCAGAAATGAAAACCGGTGTTGTGTGCTATTTTTTATTCAGTGGGGTGAAGTGCAGTGGTTATGAGACTGTCCCACGCAGATAAATGTTATTAAAGGTTGCATCCTGCTGACCCACCATGCAGGGAAGGAGAGAAAATCTGGTTTTATTCAGGCATATTTGGTGAAGTGATTGTTCTTGATTGTTCTTCTAGATTTCTTTTTATTCCCATAATTTATAAAAATGAAAAATGTACATGTATGTAACATTTACTTGCATGATTGAGCATCATGACCTGATCAAAACTGATAGCAAACTGTATTATTCTTTAATCCCTAGATGGGTATTTCTCAACCTGGGTGGCAAACTAAAGTGTGCCTTGACATTTTTCTCAAATGTTTAGAAAAACAAATGTCCAATAAAAATGTTCTAATTCCGTAAATATAATATTAAATCCAATTTAAAAAAGCCTTTGATTGCCATTTTTCCTCCAAATGAATTACAAGTTCATTCATTGTGCTTGCAGGAACCTCTTATATGATCATACCATGAAACGGTTGCAAGCAATAAATAGTTTCTGGTCTGGTGTGGACAAAGTATGCCTTGGCACCAAAAATGGTTGAGAACCACCATCAGAGTTGTAGATATTATAGCAAAATCACTCTGCTGTTAAATTAACAAAAATCTTGCTTTCTTACTTTGCCTCTGTGAAATAATCATCTTGGGGTTTTTTTTCAGGCTACCGACACCTACCTGGTGAACGACGATCCTTCTAGAGGTCCAGGGATGCCCGAGTGTTTCCTAGTGTCTGATACCTACAGGGTATATACACACACACACACACACATACACATACACACCACGAGCTCTGTATGTATGTCCCTGTCATTTTGGTGGTTCAGCATTAACTTCCTAGACACACAAATGAGCCCAGTCCTCAACAAAAAATAAGCTCTTTTTTTTCCTTGATAGAGATTTGACACAGTCGGAAGGAGGAGGGGATACAGAGCAAGGAAGACACGGCAGTGTTGGTTGCAGAATAATGTAGTGCTATGTCAGGTTACAGAGTGAGGATGTTAACCACTTCATTATCTATATTCTCCAGCTTTGTGGCTTGGAGAGATTCTGGGCTTACTGTGCATCCAGGAAACAATCCTGCATTGTCCAATGTTGACAGTATGCACAGTAGTACGCACATATGTTCACTACCTGTAAATCCTGTACATATCACTGTCGGCATGGATGTCCCAAGACTCATCCCTGGTCATCACCGTGTTGCTGGTATGTGTGTCCTGCAAAAGCATTGTAGCTTCAAAATGTCAACTTTTTAGGACCTGAAAGAAACTGATTCATATTCCCATTGATGGCCATGCATTTTTTACAGTGCATTTTGTATACTTATTACTAGCAGCTTGGCTTGGATAGAGGGTCAGGAAACATTTTCTACACGCGTCAGCTACGACTTACAATAAAAACAAGAAGCATTGCAAAATTGGAGATATGAGATTTCTGCAGGGCGCTTACTGTGTGTGACATATGTTGTCCTGTGATCATGTAAAACTTGATCATGTATATCTGTAAAAAAAAAAAAGCAGATGGAGGTTATAGCAAACTCTTAGATTGCCCGGAGAACGGTCCTTTTGGATGTAACGGCCATTAGTGTAACAAATTCAGTGAAGATGATGAGAATAGAATAGAAAAGAATATCGGTTTGTATAGATTTTGCTGCTGTAGAATACAAACACCGTAGAAAGTCACTAATCCGGACCCCTCAGAGTAAGAAGTACGAGCTGCTAGTGTAAACTGTAAACACATAAAAAGCAGCAGGCATAACACATTGCACTACACACATTCAGAAGGCAAACAGATCGATAGCGTCTCGTGGATTCGCATTGTGTGTGATATGCTTGTCAGCTATAACTGCCAGTCAAGCCATTCCTTTCTGACTGCATATGCCTGCATGCATATGACTGGATACTGCCTCCCTGAGCACATAAACAGCTTACTCAAACAATATTTACACTGTGCAGCGTAGTAAATGGTACACTTACACACATTTTCCACCCGCATATTTCTTGCCTTTTGAAAGGCTGCCTCAACCACCTGTCTCACACATTTAACATGCTAATGGCAGTATCAGTATGCTACATCACTTTCAATATTTAATGGCTTAACCACAGGCGATGGTAAACAGCAAGAATGGGTACTGCAGTGTGTCAATGGGAGACCGCAACACGTTACCTTTGGACGCACCATATGGTTTTCCCATGTGCTGTGTAATGGCAGGTTTAGTTGCAGAAACCACTAAAACCCTGAGCACTTGACGGGGGGTTTCATAGGTGATGGTCAAACAGCAATGTTTGATCACAGCTTTGCATGGGGTGGAATGAGAGCTTGGTCAACTGAAAGGAAAAGGGAGCTTCAGCGTCTTGTGACTCCCGTGGTTGCTATAGTTTGGTTGCTACAGCCAAGCGCCTGTGTTGAATACTGAGATGGACATCACAGCTCAGACTGTAGCCAGAGACAAAGACGGCCAATAAGACAGACAGACCAAAGAGTGTGTGTGTGTGTGTGTGTGTGTGTGTGTGTGTGCAGAGAGAGGGAGAGAGAAAGACACACAGGGAGATAGAGAGCGGAAAAGCAAAAGATTATAAGACAGAGAGGAAAAAGAGAAAGGTCACGATTGAAAACTGCTGAGAAGGAGAGAAAAAGAGAGAAAGACAGTGGAAGAATGAGAGGAAGAGTGTCACAGAGCCAGAGAGAGAGAGATCACACAAAGACTTTGGGGTTTGGGCCTGTGCCGTAGTAGGGTGTGGTTTGGAAAGGGGAACGAACAGGGGATATAGGGGAAGGACCTCCGCAGCCTTTACTCTCCTGCACTATTATTTTGTATTTTTCCTTTTAATTGTATTCTCTCTTTTCTCTGGTTGCTTCTCCCTTTCTTTGTTTGAGCCATTGTATCTTTGAGCATAGTACATATGTGTGTGTGTGTGTCTGTGGTGTGTGTGTGTGTGTGTGTTTGAGTATCCTACGTAGGCTGAGGTCTCGTAAAGCTGCACAGCTTCATATCCCCCGAAAAACTTGGCGCTCAAGCTCCGGGGTGACTTCACCCCCAAAAACCGCACCCCTGCACGCACACACACACACACACACACACACACACACACTCACACACACACACACACATACACACACACACAAAACTTTTGTATGATTCAAACACAGAGATACACAAAGCCCCTATGCACATGCATCCACACATTAGCACACACACTCACACACATGCAAGCACACGAGTGCAGACACACACACACTCACACACATGCAAAATGCAGGGGCTTACGTATAATTGCAGGCACTCTGCCTGCATATATGAGTTTGATTAGGCTGAGGAGCAGCGAGCGGGCGAGGATAAAGCCAAACCTGATTAGAAACAGAGCGTATTGCTTCCATACAACAGGAGTCACAATTCAAGTTCAAGAAAAACAGGAATCGAAGGGGCATCCCAACTTGATAACATTAAAATTAAATTAGGACAGTCAGAGTTTCAGTTTGTTGGAGTAAGGTCCTCCAGGACATCCCAGGAGGTCCACTTGACCATTCAGAACATTTCAATGCCACTGTTGGTTAACAAGGAGCTCCTCACCCAGAATGGCGCTGACAGGGCTGGGCCTCAAATCTAGCAGTGACACTGAGTGAAATGCATTAAATACAAATGCTATAGGACAAATGAGTTGAAGGTTTAGCACCTGGTTCGCTTAACACTATTACTCTAACATCCTTTTCATCAGAGCCCAAGTTGGAGTCAGGATATAGCGCCTCCTCCAGTCAAGCCATTACTTGCTTGAATAAGTTTATGTATGGTGGAGACATTGTCTCACCCTGCAGTTGGGTTTGCTCTAGTATGACAGCAGAACCCGGGTTTGACATGCATTTTGAACCGTTGCTTGCATTTGTAGTGTTTGCTCAGACTGGAGCAAAATGGGTCTGGTCTGCATTTTGAGTTGCAGTGTAAGAAAAGATCAAGAATCTATGTCAGTCCTGATTGATAGCTCTATCCACAAAACTCTTTTGGTTTGCTTAAATAATCTTCTTAGAAAAAATAACTACATTATTTGTATAATGCATTTTAGAAGGATACTATAGAAATATCACAGCAAAACTATAAGCCTCTATAAGAATATTATAGTGATACCATTGATGATAAAAAAAAAAAATGCCACAAAGTAAAATGAGGTCACCATAAACTCACTATTGAGTACCACAAACACAATCCAAGTCCCTATAGGAATATTATAGTGTTTTTTTATTAGAGGGACACCGAGATAATAGTCACTCATTTGCCAGGTAGATAGATAGATAGATAGATAGATAGATAGATAGATAGATAGATAGATAGATAGATAGATAGATGTGTGTCTAGATTTTTTTTTTATTGTATCAACACCGAATTTAGTGAAACACGAAAAGCGGCAACATTAGAATGATTGTTGCAAGAGAGAAGAGGCAGTCATTCCCTCACGAAAAATAACTACAGTAACCCTCTAATCCTACGATACATTTCAGAAGGATACTATACAAATACCACAGCAAAACTATAGTCCCTATAGGAATATTATAGGCATATTATTGCGGTGCCACGGGCGTTAAAATCACGAGACACGATAATGTCACTATAAACTCACCATCGACTACACCGCAGGCACACTATAAGCCCCTACAGGAATATTATAGGGATATCATAGCGTTTTCGCGCTATGCACAAAGCCATCTTTTTTCAGGCGATCATAACTTCATATAGCTTCACCTCGATCCGAGAGAGAGAGAGCGAGAGAGAGAAAGAGAGAGAGGGAGGGAGAGAGAGGAAGTGAGGGAGAGAGAGAGTGCAGCAAAACTTTCGCCTAAAGTTATAGTGCCGAGCTTTCACTGTGAGTGAGGCGGGGTTACAGTCGGACTGAGCCACAGCGGCTTTGCAATGCGGCACCGCAGCGAACTTCCATCCAACTTTATTACCAACGACTCCAACTTTCATCTCTACAAATAACCATGTACTCCCCTTACTGCTTGACACAGGTAAAACAAATCGCCTCTGGGTTTTTTTTTTAATTATTATTTGCTTCCTTGCTTTTTTCCGGTAGCGCCCCTCCGGGTTGTTTCTATACTGTATGTGGTTACAGTGTTGTGTTATCCGCTCGCTGCTTGCTTGTCATTTGTTGCGTTTTAAGGAGCTTTTTCAGCTCTCCACTCTTTCCCCCCCGATAGTGTTTACCCTCTCTCTCCCTCTCTCCCCCTCTCTCTCTCTCCCCCTCTTTCTTTTTTTAATGGCACTCCTCCAACGGGCTTTCTTGCGCGTCTCATTGCGCATGGTTTGGTTTGGAGAGAAAATGGCGCTTCTCCCAAATCTATTTTATATAAAAACGGAGGTGGAGAGAGGGGAAGAAGGGCTCGCTGCCCTGACATTTGGCCATTATTTCCAATTAGCCCGAAGCAATAGCCGGCCTATCGACAAATAGAATAAACCACAGATCGTGTAATAATATGGCTTGTTGAGTTGCGGGGTAGTTTGTTTTTTTTCTTATCGAGGGAGGTTTCCAACTTGTGTCTAGTGTCGAGGTGTGCTGTCCTTCAACTGTGGTCGTCGCTGGGGGCCTTTAGGGCCACTGGAGACACATTTAAAACTCTCTCACGTCAGGTTTATTCTGCTCTAATAGGTCTAAAGGTCTAAAGTGTCCTTATGCATGTTTGAAGGCGACTGCGGGGAGGGTGGGCGTGTGTTGTGTGTATAGTTGGAGCTGTTTGGTCGCAGTTTGCTCAATCACGAAACAAAAACTAAAACACTATTACATATCAAGACGTTACAGACGTATGAGATGGTCTATAGCTTTATCACGCAGCCATTCGAATAAAGAGAGAATATGGTTATTTTTACTTCATCTTACTTTTTTCCCTCCAATCCTCAACTTTATCCCGTGCGTAATCTCAAAACTCAGTCTCAATCTCTTTTCTTTCGGCTAGTTTATATGGAGGTTGTACACATGTTCCACAATGCACATTAGCGTTTTACTAAGCTCAGACGATTCTAAAATATTAACTTGTATGTTGGGCATTAGGTGGGAGAATAGCCTGTCATAGTTTACGGGCCTGTCCTATCCAGCTCTGGCATCTATTATCTATACAGCAAAAAAGGTTACACTAATAAGGCTTCCTGATTAAGCAATGGCAGTGTTTTACGATATATATATATATTATTTCCTGTAAAATATGCCTATCCTACAAATGGGCTGATTGGCTAATTCTTACCCAAGGAAAATATTGGATCACTTGACCTTTATTTAGCCGTTTTGAGATATCTTGCTGTTTTTTTCTTAATGTTTTTTTATTTAATCACGGACAATGTATTCATTATGTGTTGAGTATTACCTTGCTTCAGTAAGTAAGTCGTTTTATCTTTAAATTGATTAAGCCAGACCATACAACAGCCCGCAACAGCAAAAGGTCAAGATACTTTCAAATGACCTTTTTTGTTTTTCTTGCCTCCATGCATGAATAGATATTTGAATTAGATATTTTAAGCGTTAATATACTGGACAGATGTCACGTATTTAGTCCGGTTGTCGCAGAGTAAACAGGATCAGATATACTACCGAGCTTCAGTTTCAGGCCGCAGCAACCCTCTTTCTCCCTCAGCCGCTAGGTTTATTGCATTAGACTATTTCAGTCCTTTTTTATGTTTAACTCTGAACTTTAACTCTCAAAACTCTTCGAAGTCTGTTTTCTTTATGGCCTGTATTTATTATATTATATCTGTCTTATTGGCTTCGTGTGTAGGGCGACGTTTGGGGCTTTTATGAGGCCTGTATTATACCCTATGGAGGGAATTTAATTTCTGATAGGCTTATGAACTGTCTTTATTTTATCTGTATTTATTTACATTTTGAAATTTCCTTTGAATTTTAGGTCACGCTTGTTCAGCTTTATAAGCAAAATATATCAGCCATGTAGAGAGGTCAAGGCCTGTAGCCCTATGCTGTCTTTTAGTGACGTTTTAGGGAGGCACTGCTATTGTATTAAGGTCTATTTACTGTCTATTACTACTTCATCTATTTTAGGTAATATTAGAGTTATGTAAAAGTTATGAAGTGCAACAATTGCAGTGGTTTCTTTCCTTAAACAGAGCAACCTGATATTTGTCAAGCTCCGTGGAACACGTGCGGGGTTCCCTCTCAGGGTTGAGCGGCTCATTTCAGGCCTGCTTCTCACCAGACCTCGGAGTTTTCTGTTATCAATAAATTAAAGTAGTCAGAAACAGGACAACAGCACTGCTCTGGGTCTGCTTTAAAGTGGGCCTTTTGCACCGGTCACCTCTTTGAAGCAACTATAGTCAAACCCCATGGCTGGAAAACAGGCTGCACCAGAAATCCTTAAAAACGACACATTATTTCGGTTTCGTCTCATTTTTTTGCTGTTGTTGTTGTCGTCCGCTGGTTTAAAACATTAAGGCAGACATTTTCTAATCAATAGCCTATTTGATTTGCTCCGAAAATAAGGCCAACACCCCTACTACTACATATTTAGTAGAGATGATTTTCCAAGCCTGGTGGTATGAGACAGAGGTCCGCATCGAGTTTCCCTTTTCTTCCCATTAATTAATTGGCAGCAGATCCTGTCACGAGCGCCGCATGGACGCGTGCTGCCCATAAGCGCGATACATATTGATCTGCTTAGGCTGCCGTTATAAATCTCATGGTCCTACTGACGGATTATAACCACAACTGATTTGGGATCATTTATATCCTGCCGGCTTGAGAATTTCTGCAGCGTGTTTTGCATTTATACTATACGCCACTCAGAGGACAAAACCAGTCAAAACTTTATAAATTATATTATGTGATATTTTATTAATGCGCGCATCATATTTATGGGTAAAACGTGTGGAATGTGACGCCTCCCTCCAGTTTTACACCTGCAGTTGCAACTTGACTTGAACTGCCTCCTTTATTTTGCTTCAACGAGCTGTGGGTTTTATGTGGCATAAGCTTGTACTGTTTGTTTGTTTTCTGTGCAGTGTGTGCGGCTGTGTGTGTGTCCACATCCACAAATGGGTGAATTATACTGACATGCCTAAGCCACTTGTATATATATTTTTGCTCTGTTAGGCTCTGCTCTTCGATCTCAGTCATGTACATAATTGATAAATCAGAGAAAAGCATGCAAAACTGGTTGCAAGTGTAAACACTCTACCATGTCTTATTAATGATGATAAAAGCTTTGCTGGAATGGCCTGCGAGGTGACGGACCCCGGTCAGCCACATTGGTGCATTTTGCAGCACAGCCAGGGAGATTTTACCCAGGGTGCATGGCAGGGTTTCACATCCCTGGGACAGACACGTAGTTGCATAAAGTTTTAAAGCGTTTCGCGGGTCGCGGAGCTGTCGTTAATTAAAACTTTTATGCGATGTGTTTTGATATCAATTATTTCAGACTCCAGTAAAGTCCCCCTTTATCCAAACGCGATGTGGGCTGTTAATATACGCGGAGAGCGTCTTTGGTTGGGTCTTTGCCTGCGCGAAACGCTGCCAACTTTTGAAGCTTGCTGCAAATTCAGAGATGTTAACACTTTATCTTCCGCACAGTTCACGAGCAAATCGATTTTTGTCGCTCGATTCCCTTTCATAAGAGCTCGTGTCCAATTATTTACAGTTCTAAAGTGTTTTTAGATTTGGAGTTCAAATGAATGCTTGAAGTTCACTCAACCGCGCAGACTGGCAAAGCACTTGAAAGCAGCGTATAGATACTGTAGCCACTGCCTACAGCAAAAATATAGTGGGCTTCTGTAGTCAGCATCTTTGGTGATAGAGATGAAGGTAATTATCATCTCAACAAAGCAGTGTGTGTGTTTCAGTGCTAAGCAGAAGCATAAATCTGCAACAAGATGTGTGTAGCCCACTCCTATATTGTCCTGGATATAGTCCTTCTTTCGTTCCATAACCTACATTGGATAATTTCATTTTTTGTCTTCCTTTTTTCACTCATAGTATTTTTAGTCACTCTTATTGATTCATTTTTTAGATCAAAACTCATGTCAGACATTCAAGGCCTAAGTCAGTACCAGACTGGCGTCTGTGTGTGTGTGCATGCATGCTTTCTTGCATCCCTGAGTGTGTGCATGTGTGTGTTTGCGTATGTGTGTGTGTTCCTTATGCCTGTCCCGTTTTGGCCCGATGGCACTCCTGCGTCAGCTCTAGGTTCTGGTTTCACTGGGACCGGACAGTGATGGCCGTGGTGCTGGTGTAAGCCGAGGTGGACCCACCTGATCTGGTAACATACCAAGCTTTACCGGCGTCACTTTCCACCACACACACACACAGGCACACACACACACACTCTGATTGCACTGTCGATGAGAATCACACACACACACACACACATGTCCCCACACACTCTGAGCTGTTGGTAGGCCCAGCGTAAGGAATTGAGAACAGGCGTAGGTTTGATGTAGTGGACGGCGAGGAGGGTGAAACGCCCTGCCAACTGTGCCAGGAAGCCAGGCAGGCAGGCAGTGGGTAGCGGGCCAAGCCCAGGGGTACATTGTGTTCTTTTTACTTATTCATCCTTTCTGCTGGAGGCAGACTGGGTCCACCTTAGACTGCTTGGCCCATAGTTAGAGCTGGTAGGCAGGGATGGAGGGATGAAAGGAAAAGCGCTGGGGAGTCGAAAATGACACGTGTAAGTGTCAGACTTGAGTCAAATAGAGTCTGAACACATTTTGATCACATGGAAAAAAAAGGTAAACTAGTTAATTTGCAAGGGATGTGTTGCCTCTTTCAAAATTCTTGACAAGCTTAAATCAAGTTCACCTCAACTAGTTGAAATCACACTGCGTCCCATGTTTGGTCTGGGTGTGTGTGTGTGTGTGTTTTTGTCTGTGCTATTATGTATGTGTAGTTAAATGTGTATGCAATGTGTATGTATTTATTCCTACCATCCTCTAAGACAAAGGCCCAAGCAAAATCCTGAGGCAGCTTGCATTGTGGACGGTCTTTCTTGGAGGTGGGTTGAATCCAGCATTCTGCTCTGCTCATCCCTTATCTGTGCAGTCTTCCTGACCGCCCATGGAAAATGGATTTATCATGCCTTACTGAGGCAATTGGCACCATAGGATAATAGGTGGCTGTCCCCTGGATGGGTGCATGAGTGTGTGTGTCCATGTGTGTGTGTGTGTGTGCGCACACCGCCTTCCTGCCCCCCCGTGCTCTGCCTCCTAGTGTGGATTAGGTTTAGGCTGATCTGCGGCCAGTGGTAGCAGGCGACCCCCATAGCGGTCTTATGGTGGTCTGTGATATAGCTGTGGCGAGCAAGCCATACAGACACACACTCACATGCATTTGAAATCTGACAGAACACTCACGTATGTTGTAGATAGATAGACAGACGTGTGGTTGGGCGGCAGCAGAGTCGTAATCACTTTAGCACACTGAGCGGTCGATACTGGGGACATCTCCCTCAGTTTAGCCTGAGAGAATGGAAAATACTCAAACACTAAATATACTCAAGATACTCAGGTACCCCTTAGAGTACTGGTAATCCCTACATAGCTGTGGTCCACGGGAAACTCGTGATCAGAAGACACGAGGACGAGAGCCGGTGAATGAGCCTCCACTTGCAGCTGCCTGAGATAGACTCCCCTTCACCTTCATCCCGCTCCTCTTCCTCCGCCCTCCTCCACCTCCCCAATTAGCTCCCTTTAAAAGGGGAGTAACGGTTAGTGAGGGATCTGCATTGTTCTAGGATGAGCTCCTGTTGTTGTTGTTGTTGTTGTTTGTCTCTCGCTCTCCCGTTCTCCTCCCCCCTCCTCCGTCGCCCCTTGGTGTGTTTTTCGTTCTTTTTTGGTTTTCTCAGCGGCTTTTTTGTGGGGGTAACCCCACTGAATGGGACAATGCAGCCTAGCGTGAAATTAAAGCTCTTAGTTACTTTAGAGTTGCTCAAAAGAGGATTTTACACATGCATGCATTCATACACCCTCCCATACGCTATAGATATAGCTAATTAGAGGAAGTAGACCCTATGTCGAGCATCAAGGGCCCAATTAAAAGAGTAGGGGGAACCTCAATGTGTAAGATCTAGGCCAAATCAGCTCAGTGAATGCGTTTCTCTGCCTTGTGTGTGAACAGTATGTCTGCCTTCTTAATCCAGGCGGGAGAATATGGAGAAGACTGACATGTGAAATGCAGGAGTTTTATTAACATATGCACGTCACGTACTTGGTAAGTAAATCAAGAAGCAGTTGGATTGATCATCCTGACAGGCAAGCATCTGATTCAAAACAGATCGGGCTGCTATGGCTGCCTCTTCCAAGTCTCGCTTTGGAAAGAGTCTCCACTGAAATTTCTCCGATGCATACGCAGATGAGTTTTTGCTGTTCACGTCAAACGCGTTTATTTTTGCAATTTGTCACTGCAAAGCAGAATTGCGACGACTGTTTTGCTTTTTCAAATACATTTGCACGCTCTTGAAGAGAATGGCAGTAAACAGCTTAGTATTGGCCTATGAATCAATGCATCCTATACAATAACTGATCAGTATTCTGCATGTGTAGGCTTACCCACTGGTGGGATTGTTTCAGTGTATCTACAGTATGTGTAGCGAGATCATAGTGGATGGGAATACACTGGATCTCCAGCCAGTGCACCCCACTGTGTTGAAGGACTACTAAAGGTCATTTATTTTTTGCCTTGCTGTTTGTATGTGTGTGTGTATGCATGTGCTGTATGTGAGTGCATGGCTTCGCATAGAAGTGTTTATTTTGTACGTGTGTGTGTGTGTGTGTGTGGCAGAGGCAGACCAATATAGAGCAGCAGAAGCCCAGAGTGCCTGAGGAGGGGTACTTGAAAAATCCAACAGGACCTAGTAAATATCTGATACTTAGGTGTGCGCATGCATGCGCGCACATACACACACACTTTCCTTTGCCCCTGTTTCCTCTGTGTAACTACTGGCCATAGAGGCCAGCACTCCCAGCTAGGCAGCCAGTGAATCAGTGAGTCAGATTTTGTGGAACAAAGTGTGCTGGTCTCTGATCCCTGCTCTCTCTATCTCTCTCTCTCTCTCTCTCCCCCCCTCCCATCGTAGGAGAGCGCTGGCAGTTTGCCAGTGGTGGAAAAATCTATAAGCCGTTGCGTAATATACCATATCTTTACCTTGGGTGAACCCGGTGCAAGATCCACAGCTGTGTGAGCACACAAAGAGAGAGGGAGGCCTGCACAGAAAGAGGCTGTGTGTGTGTGTGTGTGGGTGTGGGTGTGGGTGTGGGTGTGTGTGTTTAGTGTGTGCATGCATGTGTGTGCATCTGCATGTGAGAGAGAGCAGACAGAGAGTGTCTTCTTTGTGGCTAGTCTGCAGCGTCATCCCCCATATAAGCGGTGTCACACCACTTTGATCAAACGTTGCTGACAGAACACTTTTCTAAGTCGACCAATCACTTGTATCAGCGCCACGCCAAGAGAAGAGTAAGCCGCGGCCGTCTGCAATTTATCTGTTTTCGAAGCTGAGACGTTTAAAAATGGAAATCAAATCAACTTTGTGTTTTGTTTTAACGGGGCAGACTCCATGGCAACCCGCCTGCACTTCCAAAGCCAGTGGAGTAAATAATATTCATTTCTGGAGTTGCTTGTCCTCCACACATATCTGTAGCCTGGAAATTAGTGCACAAGGCTGCAGGCTGAGCGACTGGCATGCTTTTCATGTGGCGCTGGCTTGACACGTCAGCACTCCTCCACTCATTTAGATTATGACAAGATCCGTCATTGTTGTTTCGACGTGATATTGTGCTTGAAGTACGGGCGTTCTCTAGCAGCGTCCACGTCCACCTGAAGCTTCTTTGACAGTTTGAAGGGAGGAAAGGAGTGTAATGTTTTTATTGGATGGCTTTATGGTGGTCCTTAGTTACTGACCTTTGAACCTTTTTATTGAGTGTGCTTTGCAAGTTCATGGATATCATCTTTGTAGCTTCTCTCCACATGCAAGCACACGCACGCACACACACGCACACACACACACACACACGCACACATCTGTTCACCAACCCATTGCCTCAGTCCCCACATTGAAATGATAGATGCAGAGGAGAACAGTAATAAGCGGCTGTTCTTTGCTAATTCCCAGCGAGATCAAATGCCAGCCACTGTCCAATCAGATTTCATCCCTAATATGATCCACTCAGCCAGTGATATTGGCCATCAGAAAATCTCATGGTTGGGCTGATTCACTTTGGATGACGCTGATCATTATTAAATGGTCTGTAATGAACGCTGATAATCCTCGTATGCAGCGGGGCGCAGTGCATTCGCTGGGAGGCAATTGAAACGTAAAACGCACACAGATGTGTGTGGAGCATCGACGACTTCACCGCAAACTCAATTGTAATCCCCGCCATTGTTTTAGTGCATACTCGTACTTAATTTGACCCGTTAGCCTGTGGAAATTTTTCAGCACACATGCAACTGTTCAGCACAGACCCCAGATCAGACTCGTTCGGTTCCCTCCCCCTCGCCCTACTCAGCGTGACGGGTCAAACTATGCCAGTGCGGTGATGGCGGTTTGGGTCTTGAGGGCGGAGGATGACAGCTGTACAAGGGAGGCAGCTCGCTACGGCAGGTGTGCGTGCAAATCACGTGTCTTTGTGCATGTGTGCTTTGGGTGTGCACCTCGTGTCCTCGTGTACTTTGTGTGTGTGTGTGTACTGTGGGACTGTGTGCGAGCCTGACTGCTGATATGTTTGTGTTTATTGACTCAAAGAGACGGGCCGTGGCGGCGTACACAGCGGTGTACGGGTGGCGGTGGTCCAGGCTTGGGGGAAAACGTGTGTGCTTAAAGTACACACAGGCCTAATTATGCTGATTTAAGCATTCTTGCGGTCCTCCCTCTGGCTTGTGGTGAGTTAACTGGCACAGGGACGTCCACGGAGCCAGCAGAGAGTGAGAGAGCAAACAGAAAGAAGAAAATGCACAGAGGGAGGAAGGAAACAGAGGGAGAAAGGGGAGCGTAAAGAAAGAGAGCGATAAAAAGAAGAGAAGAAGAAGAGAGAGAGAGAGAGAGAAAGGGTAGTGGTAAGCAACGATGCAGCGAGAGTGACTACACAGAGAAAAATGTTGTCCCAGACTTTGGAGAAACAGAGGAAAAACATACATCGCCGTCAAACTTCCCGGCAGGTTTTTTCCCTCCTCATTTTGGGGTTAAGCGCGTGCGCTGTGTATTTATTTTTATATTCAGATGTTATGGATTGCTCCGGGAAAAGGCCGTGCCTTTTCCCAGCAAGGGGAATTAATACTGTTTGAATGTTCTCTCCAGAGTCTAAAAGGAGGGATTTTGCGATGGAGTCTCAGGGAGGTTTAGAAGTGAAAACCTGACCACTGCTAAATAAACAAACTAGGGATGATTAAAAACTGACCCTTGTTTGTTGACTCTCTTGCTTTCTGTTCTGTCTGTGTGTGTGTGTGTGTGTGTGTATGTGTGTGTGCACCTGCCTGCATTTTCGTACATGTTCATTCCGCATGTACCATGTATGCATGTTTGTACAGGGTGTGGACAAAATAACGGAAAACCCACATGAAAAAATACTTTTACTTTGAAATAACAATAACAAAAGCGGCGACACAGGCAAATTAAATTAAGTTGCATGCAAATGGAATTGAGCAATGCATGTCACCTTTAAAACAGGTCCGACAGAGGTGTGTTTATGTGTGCGTATGTGTGTGTGTGCACCTGTCTGCATATTTAAGTGCATCAGTGTCTTTTTGTACATCGTTTCTGTGTTTTTATCCCTTTCAGACAGAGATAGATGGAGACCAAGCAGCAGCTTGTTTGACAAAGTGGGTGTCCGACTCACCCCTCTCAACCAATCAGGCACATGCCCCCATCTGGGCATGCAGCCACGCCCAGTTGGGCCAGTGGGTGAAACTGCACTGCATCTGCATTATGTCTGTGCAGCATGAAAATAACCAAAACATACCAACCGAACCAAAACCAAAAGGCCTGCTGCGGTTCCCTCTGCGGCGTCTTAGCAGAATATGAGCTTCATGCAGAGATGACGCTGGCCAGTGTGTATTCAGGCTCCCTTTCATGCAGGTGATAGAATCCTGCTGGAGAGGCCGGCAGGGCTGCTCAGTGTCTCCGGGTTCATTCCCTTCAGCGCAGGAGACAGGCTCAACCAACACCAAAGCTCACATGTGCTCACATCTGAAAATATGTTCTGAGTTTCCTCCCTCGCTCCATTCCCATCTTTCCCCTCTCTCCCGCTCCCTCACACACACCCAACCTCCCGCTTTCTTTTGCTTTTTCTATACATCTCCTCTTTTATCTCCCTCGCTCCCTCTCCCTGACCCTCTCTCTCGCTCTCATTACTTCACCTGTCTCCTTCTACGTTTGACCTCATTCTTTCCAGGCCCCTTGTTACTCCTGTCTCTTATTCCCTCAGGAAGAGCCACAGTCTTATCTGGGATATGTTGGATTTGGTGAGCTTAAAAGCCACTTCACTAACTCCCTCTGGGCTATCTACAACAGTTTCTCCATTCGCCAGGCATTGTCCAATGGAATGCTACTTACCGGGCAACTTCTTCCTCCCTATAGCCTCTTAATGCTAATCCTTTACCTGACTCTCCATCTTCTTGTCTGCCCCCCCACACTGCACCCTTTCTCTCTTTCTCTCCACGTTTCTTTTCTTTCCTTCCACTGACTAAAATGCTTGATACGCACATATTGAGTTTCTTTGGTGATGCAAAGGAATGGTAATGTATCATAACCATATTATAGTGCTTAGAGGAGGCGAACGGTGCCAAGCGCTATCTGGAGAATCAAACCTCTGGACGAGTGCCTTCCTCCTTCCCTCTCAGACCGAAAAACGGCGTCCCCATTCCATATATATGCATATCGCTAAAAGCCCTCCTAAAATTTGCTGAAACAATGGTGCAGTTGTATTCAATAATGCAATTCTCTGGGAATTGGAAAAGTAGCCTAAATAAAGATCAGGCCAAACCATATTTTGCATCTGATTTTTGGTGCAGCTTAAAAGCTAGAATAAATATTGCCTCACAACTTTTCCCCTATATGTATTCTTTTGAAACAGCATCCAGAAGGTCTGTACACACTGTACTTGTTCTTGGTATTCACATGTGGATGTTGTAGTGGTTTTACATGTTGAGCGTGATCATTTACTGCAAAGTGAAATCAAGATTACTAAAAAACAAAAAAACGTACAGCACACACGCTGTGCTGTAAATCTGAAAATGCCTTGAACGCTCGATGAGTGCAACCAAATGAAAAGTGTAAATCCAGAACAGATCCCGCTAACAGGATATCATGAAGCCCTGGACAGGCCCTCCCTGGAGAAGTGTGGTAGGCTAACTGGAGTGAGGGATTTGCTGGTTTTATTATTAGGGCCTGTGTGTGTTGTTGATGGAGCGGCTCCATCCATGTTGACTCACAGAGAGGCAGCGGTGGTGACTATGCTGAGCAGAGGTGTCAGGCTTGGCTGACGGCTCCAGCTCCCTAAACAGCGCTGCAAAGGCAAGCCCTTCCTTGTGTGTGTGTGTGTGTGTGTGTGTGTGTGTGTGTGTGTTTGTGCCCCATG
>OOFE01018590.1:3775-14746 GCA_900323365.1 Monocentris japonica | reverse complement strand
TGGTTATTTTAGTTACTGTTGCCTTTCTATCATCTCGAACCAGTCTGCCCATTCTCCTCTGACCTCTGACATCAACAAGGCATTTTCGTCCACACAACTGCCGCTCACTGGATATTTTCTCTTTTTCGGACCATTCTCTGTAAACCCTAGAGATGGTTGTGCGTGAAAATCCCAGTAGATCAGCAGTTTCTGAAATACTCAGACCAGCCCGTCTGGCACCAACAACCATGCCACGTTCAAAGTCACTTAAATCCCCTTTCTTCCCCATTCTGATGCTCGGTTTGAACTTCAGCAAGTTGTCTTGACCACGTCTACATGCCTAAATGCATTGAGTTGCGGCCATGTGATTGGCTGATGAGCTATTTGTGTTAACAAGCAATTGAACAGGTGTACCTAATAAAGTGGCCGGTGAGTGTATATGCAGCATCATAATTCTGATGTGTGCCGAGGGCAATTAGTATTAGTATGTGCAGGTGAGTGTAGAAGAGGTGCAGATGTGTTTGAATGATATGTTTGAACCAAACATAATATTCACAAACAACATCAAAAACAGGACACCAAAACAACATGACATTAGACAGCACAACACATTACACACTGAATGGGTCGTTTCAGCCAAAACATGTTCCAAAAGTGCAGAAAATCCGCATGGCTTTCTGTGCTTTACTCAAACATGGATAACGCTTGTAGGTGGCCATCTTTCTTTTCTTCCCCTGTTGATTTTTTCTCATGAACTGCACTTTGAATAAACCTTTTGAGACAGAATACATGCGTTGGTGAACAACTGTTGCATAAAACATGGTGTAGCACCGAACGTCACATGTACACAGCACAAGACAACAAACCAACCATGTAGTCAAGCCCAAACCAAACTCGTTACTTGTTTCTGTGCATTTGCTGATCCTCCCTCTAGAGATCCCCGCCCACAGGGGCGCAACCTGCCGCTATTACTATAGTCTCCCGTTAATTTCATCTCTCTCCCCCTCTCCCTCCATTTTTCTCCCCCTTCCCGTCTTATATTTCCCTTACCCTGTCTCCCTCTCTCTCACCTTTTCCTGTCTCCCTCTTTCTCTAACTCTACTTCTCTCTCGGCCCATCTATCTCTCTCTCCCTCATTCGTTCTCTATCCATGCAGACTCTGTTTCCTGTGGTGTTTCGCGGGTCACTTGCCTCATTCTCCTCACGGGTCACATGGCTTTCCTCACTGCACCGGTCACAAAAAAAGGTGGATTCCGGGAGTTTCTTTAATTAGTTGGTACCAGTCTCCATCTCCCCCCGCAACCCGAATGCCAACACCACTGTTTTTCTCTAGTCATGTGAAGGGAACATCTGGGAGAGGTTTATACTGCCCCACAACTCTGTAATTCTTTAACAAAAGTGGGAGCCGCGAGTGATTGAGATTGATGAACCGTGAAAGAAGAAAGAGGAAGGGAGACAGTGAGGGAGAGTGAGACAGGGATGTGGATTGAGAGGCTTATTTGTAGGTTAGGAGGGTCAGAAAGAGAGAGACAGACAGAGAGAGAAGGCAAATGAGAGGAAACCAGAGAGAAAAGTTTGCATGTCTGCACATGAGAGAAAGGCAGAGATCGATTGGACGGTGAGAGAGGGGGCAGAGAAACAAGGATGGGTGAAACTGTACAGGTATCTATCCCACAATTCTTTGCATTCAACATTCAAAGTGTAAACACCTCAACACCTCTGAAATAATTCAACCACTTGTCAGCTAGCTAATTTATTGACAAGTAGTCGATTTCTCGCGATTCAAAATCATCTGCAGCCCCCTTGACACTTGATACTTGATTATTAAATTGCCAGGATAAATCCCCAATGATAATCCTCTCATATGAGATGATCTGGTCTAAATGTGTTTACGTTTGAAAGTGTTGCCTAGGCACTGCAGATTGACAACTCATGTGACATTGCTTCTATGCTCCTGACTACTGCATCAGTCTATTTAACTTCTGACTGCTGAAAAAACACAATGTATATTCCCCAAACAGTTTCTTCGGTTCTTCGGTTTCACACTTCCAGTCATACCTGGCAGCTGCCCAGTTCAACCACAGTCCTCCACTGAGCAGTTTCACTGGAGCGGTTGGGGGTTAAGTGCTTTGCTCAAGGGTACCTTGAAACTAGCTTTTGAAGGCGGGGAAAGTGTGTGTCTAGCTCATGTTCCCCATCCAGATGTTCGCAGCTGGGATTTATACCAGCAACGAACTCTGCGGTCACGCGTTCACTTTTCTATCTATTAGGTTACTGCTGCCCCCTGTTGGTTGTGCAGTAAATGCACAGCAGTAATTTATTGTTTGTGCACAATTCATGCAGGAAAAAAGCGGGACTTCAGTATCTGTGCTTGATATCAAAACAATCACGGCTGCTTGTTTCAGAGGCATGTTCTCCATTTTGAGGGACATTTCCATTTAATTTGTGTTTTCCTTATTTTCATCCATAATTGGGGTTTTAATGATTTTTCATTCCTCGGTATCTGGCTGTTGGGTTGACTTGTTTGCATTGTTCAGCTGTTGCTGTCACTGTTTCCTGTTATGGCAACCAACTGTCAGCATGCTGCTAATAATATTGGTGACCTTAGTGGCTCTGGCTTAGTGTTTGCAGAGCTATAAGCCAGGACTCATTTTGCCAAACTGAGAGACTGACTGGGTGCGAGGGTGAGGATTTCAAGGTTGACTCAAGTTTTGAGACACTGCTGCAACTGCTTCGCACTCTGGAGCAATGCAGTTACCACAGCTTGCTTCCAGGCAACAAGTTGGGTTAACATTCATTGGTCTTTGTTGTATTCCTTTTCCTTGATATTGGAATTAAACGAATTCTGCAAAAGAATTGCAGTTGCAGTGCTGGACCCAAACATACTCACAGTAGGTGGACTGCACATTCACCCCCCACTTGCAGATTCATATCCAAACCACATATTTCTGGATCATCAGCTAACACAATCTAAACGTCTATTTAGTTTTTTTGTTGGCCTGCCATGTTAATATGAATTGTAACGCTAACACCATAAGTGTTAATAGTCTATAGATAGGTACAGGCCAACCCCAGTATTTAACTTTGTAATGGTGTCAGGCATGAAGAGAGACTACAAATCTCTTCATGCCTTCATCACCTTGCAAGTTAGCCCCTGGAGGGTCCATGTGTTAATGATGACTTTGCTAGATGTGATGACATCATTATCCAGTCATTTGTTATGGGCTCCAGACTGGGAGATGCCAGGGGTACTGTAAGTAAATTAATTTCACTTCAAGTTACTTAGATCAGTGTAGTAGGATAAAATGCAAGATGTTTGCCGTTTATACGTTTTTATCACTTTTACCACGAAAAAGTTTTATATCATAATACTACCACTTTTAGATTAAAAAAAAGTTTTACACTTTACAATTGTTTTGGAAATAATGTGGTTTTGTGTGTTATCGATGTGCCACTTATTTGTTGAAAGCTGTGGCTGTGGCTTCTGTGAGTTGAAATGCTGTCCAAGTATAAAGATCCCTAAAATGAAAACGCCTATCACAAAGGTTTAGCGTACAAAACAGTTGATCACTTCATTTTAGCCTCTTAAAGCCCCAATCTCTTTGGTAAGGTAGGGGATCAGCCTGTCTAATCATTTCAGTTCTCAACATTGAAAAATGCTTGTGGCCCAGTGTTATGCAAGACAAGAAACAACCAACTGGTTCCCAAACCTCAGCTCTGCCAAATTTGCTGTCACTGTAGAATTGTTTGCTGTTGAAATGCTCTTCATTTTCAATTTACCGTTGAAATGTTTTTGATTGCTTGTTATTAGCATAATAATACAAGATTAAGACTGAACGTATTGCAGTTCTGACAGCAACAGCGTCTGAAGGAGGAAAGAGCAGATATGGCTTTAATTTGTGAGACACGAACAGAATAGATAGCAGCGCACAGGGATGCACACAGCCTTCCCTTTGTGCAAAACACATTTCGTGCACAACACAGACAATTAGATCAATTAAGAACAAATGTGGTGTTCAAAGCAAAAACATATCAGACATACCACTCTCAGAACAAATTTGTCTGTTTCTCACTAGATACATGAGTGCCACAATGGCCATTAAGCCAATGGAATGAAGAGTGTTCATTCAGGGAATGTTTACCTGTTAGGCAGCGAAAGTGCTTTGTGTCATTTTGTGACACTCAACGCTGCTGAAGACATCATCTTTCACTTTTGCAGCTTTGCAGCTGCCACTCTCGCCTTCCCTCCTGGCAAAAGCATGGTCCGTTTAATACAGGTTTTAGGTTGCATGCATTATCCAACACTTACCCACACATAATGTTGGATAAGATAAGATAAAGTTTAAAATCCAAAATTGGTTTAAATAGAAATTCAAACAGTGGCCAGTTCACACAGAGGGAGTGACACTTCCAAATAATATCCTCAAACATGACACACTGTGATAAAGTGGCAAAGCAAACCTCCTCGTTACTGACTGAGTCGCCGGCTACATCAAATCTCTGGACTTGCTTCCAATCTTCATGACAGGAAGAAGATTGAAACTGCATGTCTAGAAGATGAAAAAAAATAATTTCGGCACCAAAAACAAATTATGGCTGAAATTACAGGGTTTGACTCGCAGTGTTATCTCTGTCTTCACCAATATATGGTAGGTAATCTGCACAGTGATTTTTACTGCACAGGATTAAAATCACCAATGATCTCCACAATTATTATAAATCACTAGACATCCCGAGGTAATATTAGTCCTGTGTGAATAAAATAATAATAATCTTTATTTGTAAAGCATTTTTCAAAACAGTAAAAAACAGACGATGATATAAAACGGAAAGGGTAAGAATATAAAATGTAAGATATGAAAGTAAATATAAATACATCAATACATATGCACACATACACTTCTATACAAACACACATGTACATGTGCATACACGCACACACACACACACACACACACACACACACACACACACACACACATATAGATGCATACAGATATACAAACAACAAAACGAGATGGCTTAAGATGATTCTGTTCAATTGATGAGGGACTTCCTGAAATGACATCACAGTGCTTTATGAAGTGAAATAACTTGTTTTTTGAGATTTACTGAACACCCAGGCTTTGATTTATGTTTGTTACAGATGCAATCAGAAAATATCTGGGACCTGCAGTCACAGTGCTCTTTCCTACATATCATATGGCCTTCTGCTGATAGGGAGACTGCCAATAGTAGCCACCACAGAAAAAAAAGATCATCTTAATTTATTTGGGACTATTTCTGAAACTACATGACAAACACTGTTCTTACAAAATAAAACAACTTGGTTTGTGTCTAAAATGTTAATTTCTGAGATTTCCACCTGGGATTGTTTTTGCTTCTGAAGGCTTTTACACACACCCACACACACACACACACACACACACACACACTCGTCACAAACCCTGGTGTTGCCAGAGGGGTGGTTGGAGCAGACTGAGGAGCCTGCAGCGGCGGAGCAGCTCTGAGCAGATATGATGGAAACATCTGTTATGGCTGGCACTCACCGTCTCTGTTTCTCTCCCCCTCTGTCTGTCTTTGTGCCTCGTACCCTGTCTCTCCTTCTCACCCTGTCTCTCCTTCTCATTCACTCATACACCTATTCTCTCTCATTCCCTCTGTGCTTCACACTGGTCTGTCTCTGACTCTCTCTGTCTTAGTGTTTCTGTCAGTCCCTGATTGTTCTGTGGTTGTCTGTCTTTCTGTCCACTCTCCATTTATCTCTGTCTCAGTCTCTCTGCATCTTTGTTTTTGACCCTTTCTCTTTCTCCTGCCTCTCTTGACAACTTATATGACCTTATCTAAACCGTTTATACGTTTTTATCACTTTTTTCACAAAAAACTTTGATATCATAATACTACCACTTTTAGATATAAAAAAAAGTTTTACCCATGTATTATTATTTTGGAAATAATGTGGTTTTGTGTGTTATCGATGCGCCACTTATTTGTTGAAAGCACAAATGGCTTCTGTGAGATGAAAACATCATATCTCCAAAACGTCAGCTTTTCCGGAAATCAGCCTTAAATTGAAATTGTTTGCAGATTATACAATCTAATTTGAATGGATTTACTAAACCCTTGGGCCATGAAACCTAATAAACACTTAAATTATCATTTTTAATTCAAGTACAAAACAACAACAAAAAAAGAAAAACACAGGATCAAAATTGCAGTTATAAGGTTTTTGTGTCAGTAGCTAAACCTTGCAAATATTTTCACCTAGTGTAGGTCCAAAACCCTGGTGCGTTGTAAAACACACAACATATTATACACCGAGTGGACAAAACATGAGGCTGACCAGGTGAAAGCTGTGATTCCTCATTGGCTTCACCTCCACTTTAATCATGAAGGGGAGATGAAGGTAAAGAGGGTTTTCAGTCCTCTTCACAATCATGGCCATGGATTGTGCAGAACAGGGTGCAACTCCACAGCAGGAAGGTGACCCTGGTATTCTGTACACTCAGTGTAATCAACATATTATGCAGGGTTATTAGAGGTATGTTGCCTCACATATCACTCCAGGGGGGGTCAGAGGTCAGGGGCAGCCAGGAGCGATAAACCTAGAGCAAGTAGAGGTTCAGTGACTTGTGCAAGGACACTTTTGACAGGGATGGACATGCTCTCTTTAACCACCAGGCCACCCTGCTGCAGATATTTTCCCACAGGTCTAAAACCCGGATGAGGTATATAACACATAAAACACTCCTGCAATGCCCCCGATAGCCTGAAGAATTAATAAGCCCAATGTATTCCTGTCACACACTATATAGCTGCTCCCATTTCAAAGAAGATCGGAGTGTGAGGGCTATTTTTCGGTGTCTGCTTCATAATACTCAAGCCTTACAGACGGATAGCGTGAAAGCCAGATACCTGAACGCTGCAGAGACTGCATACACACTTGTATAATCACACACACATGCATACATATATTCACACACGCTCAGTCACAACTAGTGTGAAAGCCATTCACCTGAACACATACACTACATACATACACATACACACACATGCAAACACACTCTCTCTCTCACACACAGCCATACATACATAATAAAACCCCACCACCAGAAGGCACCTTTAATGGGATTCAAAATGAACAAGAGACTTTGTAATTGAACTTCATGTCAATGGAGGGAGACACTTTGATGAGATTTTTCCCACTTAGGTTTGCTCTGGAACCGCCACGTGTAATTGTTACTTGTATAATAGGTAATGGAGGGTAAACCCACCTGAAGTCAGTTTACTCACCTCTTATTTGTGTAATACAGTTTACCCACTTTTTGAAACACACCTTTCTGATGTAAAGTTATAGTATACAGTGTCAAACTGATGTGAATTATATGGAGTGGAGCCTGCGAAGCTATTTCAGGCAGACACAGTGGCGTCATTTCAACAAAAGCCAAGGCAGGGTAGCGCGTGGGGGGTGAAAAAGGCAGTCCTCGTACTAGTAGATTTCCCCCACCCCAGCCTGTAGCACATCTATTCTCATTAAGACCATCACATCTTTGGGAGGGCCGCTGTCTGAAGAGAAAACTAGCGGCTGTAGTACTCCTAGTACCACATTGTCAAAAACAGAACTTCTATTGCTTTTGGGTCACCTCAATTTTGCCGTGCGCATTATCCCTCAAGGCCGCTCCTTCGTGTCTCGTTCATTAGATATTGTGAAATCTGTTCCTAACCTTGCTGGCAATATTGTTTTGGATGCAGGTTGTCATTCAGATCTCCGTTTTTTGGTCTCTGCTGTCATTGGAATGGCATCTCCTTTTATAATGACTTTGTTGAGACATCTGCATCACTCTAATTCTTTACAGATGCAGCTCCTTCTGTTGGTTTTCCGATGTTTGGCCTAGGGAGTTGCTCTCACTGTCAGCGGAGATCAAATCGTCTGCCTTATTTGAATTATATCCTATTGTTATAGCCTGCCTAATCTGGGGATCTCAGTGGTCCAGGAAACAAATCCTGGTGGTATTATTAACAAAGGCCGTTCCTCAGTGCCCATCAGCAACTCTCTAATTAGGCATCTAACATGGTTCAGCATTATGGGCAATTTCCTCTTGCGTGCTGCATATATACCTAGTTATGAGAATAGTGTAACTGATGCGCTCTCTCTCGTTTTAAATTCCAGTAGTTTAAAACCCCGCGCCCCAACGCCAAGCCATCCAGCATCTACTCAGCTGTGCACGAAGGGATAGCCACATGGCGGCTGGTGCCTGGCTATACACATTGAAAGTCTCACATAAAGGTTAGAATTGACCTAGTTAACTCTAGAAATGCAATAGCTTGCATTTCATCACAGCGTCTCCCCAAAGAAACAGAGTGGGATATCTGCTTGGTGGTGTGGTGGGTGCTCCACCAGATAGTTCGGCGTCTGGCCGGCTGTTGCGGTTTTCAGGGAATACTGCCGATCGCTCCCCGCCTCGCTTGGCTGGCTGAGTGAGTTAAGCGGGGGGCGATGCATCAGTGCCCTGACGCCAAAATAAATCTGTATTTACATTTTATTCTCAATAACATTGTCATAATCAATGTGAGTTGTTTGATTAAAATAAGAATAGGCTTTTTAAAGGGGAAAAAAACATAAATTAACGCATTTCAGAAAACACAAGGCAACAGACAACAGTGTGTCGGTGGAGCTTAGTGAGCATACAATGAAAACAACAAGAACACAGTTAGAAGACATTTTCGATGCATCGTCAGGCTGTCAATAACCTGCTCACAGATCACAGATCAGGTGCTACAGATGCAACATTGCTAATAATCTGAGTCCAGTTTATGTTTATCAAGCAGCAATCAGCTGCTTGGGGGAAGCACGACATTGCTTCTACTGTTGCAGTTGAAAACCTGCTTGAAGTGCAGTGTCCTTTTGCCAAAGTTGAAATGTTTTGAAACCTTTCATGTTTTCAGGCTTTCTTAAAACCCTGAAAACATTGCTTCTTTAAAAATCCATGTAGCTCTCAGTGGTGTCGCCAATGCCCAGCAGTCCTTTCCATTGAAAACAAGAAGAAGAAGAACAATGCAACCCTGTAAATGCAGAACCCCAGTGGACACACAGCTAAACAAAGTTTAGTTTAGTTCAAACGTGCTTTACATATACACCAAAAAACAACAAAGAGGTTAGATAAATACTTGTTAGAAGTGCCAAGAGACCTGACGGATTAGTGACAACAAATATATTACAGACCAAACAAAAGGCAAATCAAAAGAAAAATAATTTAGAAGCAAAAAGAGACAGATGGCGAGACGAAAGCAAAACATGAAATCTGTATAGCATATAAAACAAAATTGTTATGAATAAAATAGTTAAAAAGTATGTGATTAATAAAACACATGGGCAAGAAAAAAGCAGTGCATACAGGTTAATGAAGCTATGCTTGATTGCCTCTTTCTTGTTGTTGTATTTCATGGTTGACAGGGAAACTGAGAGATGTTCCATATCTGATCTAATGAATCCCATGAATTCTGGCGTTCTGGCGGGACAGCCACTAACATGACTGGGGAGACGAAGACTAGCAAATTGTCTAGCTAAATGAATTCCACAATTTCTACGCCTTCGGTCGTTGGTCTCTGACAGGCACTTTTGAGGACCTGCCATGAAATAAATTTACACAAAGGACTGTATTTATCCAATTACACAATATTTGCTGTCTCTTTAGAAATACACACTCTCTTATGCTGTAAGGACGGCTAAAGTTGACAATGCAAGGGTGCTGGGGACAAACAGGACTTAGACCTACAGATTGCTATTGTATCAGAAGTAGTGATTCAAAATGGCACTCATCTCCAATTTCAGATTAGCTGTAGCATCTCTACTCTGTAGCATCTCGTAGAGAGTAGCATGGGGTGCACCCTCCTCAAGGGTGAGCAGGTGGAGATGGTGCAGTCCTGCAAGTAGCTGGGGGTTCAACAGAAAACTGGACAGGTCCAACAACAGGCACTGTACAAGAGAGGGCAGAGTAGCCTGTTCTTCTTGAGGAGGCTCAAGACTTTCAAGGCATGCAACAGACTACTCTACATGTTGTATCAATCATGTGGTGGTCTGTGGACTGTTCTTTGTGGTGGTGAGCTGGGGAGGAAACATGAAGGCTGGAGATGCAGGATTAACAAACTAGTTAAAGGCTGGCTCCATTGTAGGGAGCTGATGCAGCTATGGAGCAACATCAGTCTCCGCCTCAGAACCCAAAGGTGAATTTGAGGCCCAACACTATGCAGGTTTTCATTCCAACCAATCACTACACCAGGTGATTTCACTGACATGCACACCTTTACCCAGAGAGGGGGAACTAATCAGTGAAATGACCTGGTGTAGTGATTGGTTGGAATGAAAACCTGCATAGTGTTGGGCCTTGACCTGACCTTGCTTCCTGCCTGACATACCCTATTTCTGTACATTCTCTGGATATTAATCCACACTGCACCTGTGCACAATGTCACCTCTTCTGTACATATGGTACCTCCATCTAGAGTCTTGATACATTGGACAGCTAGTAATGCACATATCCAAATCTGCACATTCTGTATATACACTCACCGGCCACTTTATTAGGTACACCTGTTGAATTGCTTGTTAACACAAATAGCTCATCAGCCAATCACATGGCCGCAACTCAATGCATTTAGGCATGTAGACGTGGTCAAGACAACTTGCTGAAGCTCAAACCGAGCATCAGAATGGGGAAGAAAGGGGATTTAAGTGACTTTGAACGTGGCATGGTTGTTGGTGCCAGACGGGCTGGTCTGAGTATTTCAGAAACTGCTGATCTACTGGGATTTTCACGCACAACCATCTCTAGGGTTTACAGAAAATGGTCCGAAAAAGAGAAAATATCCAGTGAGCGGCAGTTGTGTGGACAAAAATGCCTCGTTGATGTCAGAGGTCAGAGGAGAATGGGCAGACTGGTTCGAGATGATAGAAAGGCAACAGTAACTCAAATAACCACTCGTTACAACCAA
>OOFE01018580.1:4776-16486 GCA_900323365.1 Monocentris japonica | reverse complement strand
CGGCACCACCGGGGTCAGCCATGTCTCCGTCAGACAAAAGATGTTACAGACCCTTATGTCCCGATGGAATCTAATCCTCGCCCTCACATCATCCAACTTATTTTCCAGAGACTGGACATTAGCCAGAAGGATGCTGGGCAGAGGTGGACGGTGGGCTTGAGCTTTTAGTCTGTTCCGAATACCGCTCCGTTTTCCTCGATGCTTTCTCCTTCGTTTCCTCGGAGATGCATCTCCATTGTTGTTGTTGTTGTGGCCCCCTGTGATCTCCTCCGGCCACGCTGGATCGATGGAAAAACTGTGTGATAAACTCTGTTTTAAGCAGAAGTTTATGTCCAGAAGTGTGTTGCGGTCGTATGATATTAGTGCCGATGTGTGTGTGGCAAAAAATATATTAAAAATAAATACAATGACAAAGAAAACGCACAATCTCCGCGGAGCTGCCACGACGGCGTCTAGACACGGCCGCGCCATCGTCGGCCCTAGTCTCTAGTCCAAAACACTCTGAGTTGGAGCTTAAGAAGAGTCAGCTCAGTTAATCTGAACAAACTGTTAGCTAGCTAACTAGCCAGCAGGCTAATCAAGTAGAGCAATCAGTGCTAACATGTGACTACTAGCCACCACTAATGCGAGCTTCTACTACTTAGTGTGAAAATCAGATGCATTTACAAGACAGTGATGGTTAGCTGATCAGATTAGCTAGCTAACAAACTGACTTTACTTAAACGCCAAATCAATTAGCCGTATCACCAATGATCAGTTTCCAGTCAAAAACAGCACAGAAATTAACCATGTCTATTTAATTATGTCGAGGTGGCCGTGTGTGTGTGTGAGTGAGAGAGAGACAGACTCTTTCTCCACCAGTAGTTTATCCCTCTGTTTTAAATCATAATTCCCTTGCAGCCTTTTAAAAAAGCTCAAGGTATGCTGCATTTTCCAGCAGTATCATACCTCGACAGCTCTCAGCAACGGCAGCGGTTCACCTAATTTTTTCAGCAGGGGGCCAACATCAGAAAGGTTTAAGCGTTATATTGAGCATCAACTCAATAAACAGCATATCGCTGTTCTTATCATGTGAGGGCCCACCAGAAGTTGGCTCGCATAACATAGCTAAAAAGAAGATGCAACCGGCTGAACTGTGTCATACTATACCAGATCATCTTCTCCATTTCATTGTGCATCTTAGAGTATTAAGAAATTGATTCCCCCGACACAAGTCTCTGACAAGGATTGGGAGAGTCTTGAAATTCCAGTGGGTGGGGTGGAAAGTGAGAGGCCCCCCACTCTTATGATGATGCTGACCAAGCTGCTGTTGATGCTCCACATCAGATCTGGATGTTTCACCCAAGTGTCCTTATTGTGCTTATTCTGTATACTTTATGTTCCATTTTGCTTGCCCACCCTCAGCACCCATGCACCTCTGACCATCCTGTTAGGTTGATCCCTCTCTGAGTACCCAAGGTTTTGTGGGAGTCTTTCCTTGTCCCCGGTGTCCATGGTTTGGGGGTGTCGTGTTTCATCATTTATTGTTTTCATAATGTGGGCCCTGTGAAGCCCTTTGAGACTGTAACTATGATTAAGGGCTGTACAAATATATTTGACTTGCCTTTCGAAAGTCAGAAATCTCAGCACGAAGAATCTCAGCAGCAAAAAAAAAAAATTATTGAGTTGCTGGTATTCAACAACCCTATCGACCCCTGCAGGTGTATTATCGTCATTTTGTGCTATGGGGCAGTAAAAATATATTTCTGCAATTTCACAAGAAAGAAAAAAAGATTTTGAGAATTTATTACAAATGTTAAATCTTATCCTAAAAATACTGGAAGTACATTTAAAAAAAAACTTTTGGCATGATTATGAACATTGGAAAGGTGTGTGAGTGGTTATTCAAAGCCATCAGTTACGTCTGACGCTCTCTCGAAGCTGAATTGATGTCTTCGCAGCATCAGTAAAATCGTGTTAATGTGTCTCCATTAGACTCTGCTGCCAGCTCTACTGTGTGAAGGCTGAAGAGAGGGCGGGAAACAAAATGTAGACAGAGAAAGTGTGCGTGAGAGAGAGAGATACACAGGCAGACAGAACAATGCTGGGATGGGAGGAGGTCTAGACAGAAGAGACAGGACACCTAGAGGTAGACAGCATGGAGCGGACAGAGAATAGATAGAGTGAGGGAGGGGAAACTGTGAAAGTGACTGAGAGACAGAGAAAGACAAGGACAGAGAGCAACAGAGAAAAACCAGAGGGGCACAGGAATCAGAGTGAGGCACAAACAAGAAGGGGACTAATTTATTTAACGGGGTTGCCATGGGGAACAGCATCTATGATGAATGTGTGGGTTGATTATGCAACCAATTGACTATAATTCACCCAGCTGACAGAACATCATGACCAGCAATCATCCACAGGGAGGGCTGACATTAGTAAAAGAAAATAAATGCAGGCTGCCCATTGTTGCAAACAACCGTATCTTGGCAAAAATCCGAAAAGTAAAGGAAACAGAGCTAAGGAAACACTAGGTGTGACACCCTGGGGGAAAAGCCGTGTGCCACAAGCCCAATCTGAGGGCACATTCAGGTCACACATGACACTCTGGAGCCAAGAGTCAAGAGGAAATGATAATTTACTGGATAAATTACACCAGGCACAAATCATAAATGAACTTAACACTTCAGCTTGTATGGGGCTCTCCAGCAGCCTCCCTGGCTGCTCGCTAGATCCAGTCTCTTCTCTCTCCCCCGGTGGACTGCAGATTCCCCTTTTTATGCCTGTCACCCACAATCAGCGACGAGGTTCAGGGGGCAAGATGGCCACCTGGCTGTGGCATGCTGAGGGATGTAGTCTCTTCCCCACAGTTTTCCAATGTCCGATGCCTCGGTCTGCCAGATAGTAAATTAATTATTTGTTTATTATTATTATTATTATTTGTTTACTTGGGAAGACATTTACATGTAAATGTACAGCTAGAATCCTAACTTACCCAGTCATTTATACAGTAAGTCCTTAAAAACATACTGTAAGCAGACATAAAGGGTTAATTAATTGCTGTCATATATTCTGTCAGTATTGGTTGATTGAATAATCTAGGTTATTCAGTAAAACAACAACACAACAAGATAAATAACATGTAAACAGATCTAGAACTGCAGGTTAACAATAATTTAATCTATAATTTAGATAATGATACTGACATTATTGACGTTTTGGCGTATTTACATTGAAATTAGTCGCATATGAAGTTGTAATTTACCAGTAATTAGTAGTAAATGTATTTAATGGGTTTCCTTAGCTTTATTTATTGCACATTTCTGCATACTTACTGTTTTCCGGTTAATGAGCTAAAACAACGGTAATACCCTTGATAACCTTGCGATGTGAACAGGCATAAATAGAGACTGATAGCAAAGCTTGCCAGACAGCTGCCCCCCCCCCGCCACAAGTCTCAGGATGGCCCATGCGCCTGATTTTCTGATTTTCTATGCCAGGCTCACCGGCTTTTTGTGATACTTTATTGATCCCCTGAGGAGGAAATCCATCTTTTTTTTTTTTGCCTGCCGTCCTCCACACCAATGTCAGCATGTTGGATCATGGGAGATTGAATCTGGGACTTCGCCGGTAAGGCCACGCTGCTACCTTTTTAACATTTTGGTCACCCTGACTTCCATTCCATCTGACTTTGAAGAGGGTGCACGATGCAATGCCTTCTTCATTTAAAGCAGCATCAAATAATCTGACTTTCATCTATCAGTGACTGAGGAACTCCAACGGCACCGGCGGATCTCTGATTCAGTTTATGGTGGCTTGTAATTGGCACAAGTAGGGAGTAACTAGTCAATTAGAGCAGAGATCCAACAGAGACGTCTGAAGAGGCAATACAGTATAACACCATGCAAAATACTATAATAATATTGTAAATTTGTTGTTTGCTTTTTTGCCTTCAGAACAAAGCTTTTAAGCCTTCATAGCGAGCGTAGTTGCTCACTCATAGCGCCGTCCTCCATCATCCGCCATCCTGCAGTCCAAAATGCAGAGGGATTTGTTCCAGAACAGTATGGGCCGGAGTTTTGAAAGCCAGAAATCTCTATCTCAGTCTCAAAATGAAGTCATCGAACAGCATCCTGGCATAGAATTTAGAATTTCCTTAGAAGAGAAGGCCAACATGCCGTCTGCTGTCTGTTTTGCCCTGCAAGCAAACTGTAAAGGTTCAAGAAACAGGTCTGTGACACTTGCGTGGAGTGCCAGGTGCTCAAATACTTTTATTTATGACTGTCTTTTTCTACTGGGCTGTAGTCAACCTTGGCAGGTAGACTTGCCTTTCTTGAGTGCAGGAATGACGGCAGAAGATTTGATGCAGAGAGGGGGCTGCATGTGGACAGTGACTGACTGAAAATGCCGGTGAACACCAGAGCCAGACGGATTTGCAGTGTCTGAGGCTTCCAGGTAAGACTCCATCGAGCCCTTCAGCTTTTCGGATGTTTTGCTGCCAAAGGAGTTTTGGCACTTCATCTTTGGTGATGAAGAGGGTTTGGGGAGGCTCAGTGATCTGAGGACTTTTGGACAGGTCGGTGGGGGAGAAGGAGTTGAGATTACTGGTACGCGAGGGGTAAGCAGGAATTCACATTCCACTCATATCTGGGACATTCGGTCGAGATTTGTGAACATGAAAAGGCTGTCCCAGAGCTAGAAGTCGGAGTATCTAATCTGTGATGTCGGCAAGAGATAAAAGAATAAAGCATCATGTATCCTCCGGGGCAACGAGAAAGTGGATGCTACGCACATTATCAAGAATGCTCCTAGCATGGATTTGTCCCCAATAGGTGCCAAGGTGCCAAACCATAACCCATTCAGCCACTCTTCATAAACATAGCATTTGCTTATTGTAAAACCCATGGGCTGTCCCTGCTGCAATAGGAGCTCATGCATTAATGAAACAGTGATAAACCCGCTGTTTCCATACCTTTACACTTGCGTAACTGTATGAGTGTGTACCAGGGCATTGTCAGACAAGAGCGAGAGCAAGCGCTTTTCAACAAGCTACTGTGGTGTAAGGTCGAGGCCATGGCGATGGCAGGGCCCAGTGCTATGGCAACAAGATATTATGTCAGATCACCAGCATCCATGTTATAGTTGGGGTGATAAAGAGCAAACTGTCACCTCTGGATGGCATCGCTACAAAGAAACATTATCAGTCAATTTAGAACATTTCATCCTATGTCTAGCCAAAAATCTGTCATGTATTTAATGATAATCATAAACAGTGTCATTCCATATTAGAGATATTCACCATCTGAATTAAATATGACAGCTGCTCTCACAATATGTTAATGCTGGCATGAATAGTTGAATATTATTTGAATTACTCAGCATCTTGAACCATTTATCAATAAAATAGCAATATTTTACAGGATGGAATCAAAAGTGCTGACAAGCAGGTAACCCCAAAATGTATATAGTGTTTTAGATTGAAACACTTAATAGGGTAAGTCTGTTTTTCATGCCGCAGTGCATACATACAATATTCTGCAATATTCTGCAGAATATTGTGGCTTTTCTTCATGAGTACCACATGAAGCTTATGTAAAACTAGTTAAATCGGTGTGGTAGGTTGAGATGCTCTGTGTGCTGATGAATAGGCGACGCATCTCACCGCTCATAAAGAATATCTTTTCATTTTGCCAGCTTTTTCCTCCCCTTTCTGAGTGCTTCTGTGAGCAACAGAAGGTGTCACTGACCCAACACTGTGGTAAACGAAAAAGAAAAAAAAACAAAAGCCTGCATGTACCTAAGCAACATAGAGCAGAAACCAGCTACAATCATTTTCTTGCAAAAATTGTGCACCTTATTAACGTTGTACTTCCCATTGATTCCCCAAATTAAAATGCCTTATTTAATGTGCTGGCTTTGCCTCTGGGTTATTTGTTATTTGTAGGACACCTATTTACATTTTGTTTACATTTTAGGAATTTATCTGACACCCTCATGCTGCAAAGTGACCTATGAAGAGATCAAAAAGCAGACTAAGTCATTAATCACCAGAGTAGTGACTTTGTTACAAAGAAATGCAAGGGAAAGCAATACAATGCTAAGCAAATATGGATTAATTTATTTAACATAGTATAATTTCACAATAAGACAATCAGAATATGATGGTTCTGTTGCAATCAATAGGCCTAAAATTCACCTGCCACTGACAAAATAATAATTAGTCGCTTTATTGGATGTAGCTACCCCCTGAACAAAAAAACCCACTGAGAACAAAAGAAAACACTTTTCCCACTTTTTGCCATAATAGTAGTTTTTTTGCTTCATAACTCCTAATTTACTCGTAATTTCTGGGGCCAGGAACGTAATTAATGTAATTCAAAAGGGTAAACAGATTATTTCGACAATGGGGAAACAATCTCGTCCAATCTTGACAGTGTGGAGGATTGGCCAGTTGGAGCGATGGAAAGGGAGATGTAGGGCTGGAAATGTCCTGAAGGCAGAGGACACTGTGGAGAAGAGATTTCAACCATCCAATCAAAATGTACACTGATAGCAACACTGATGCAATGTGTCTCCACTCCTATACATTCATACTCCCACCAGCCCTCTGCCTCTCCCTCATCTCCCACTATCAGTCAGCTTTCTATAGCTGTTTCCATCCAACTGTCAGTTGAATTTCACACAAACTTTTGAAATGTAAGAAAAAAAAAAAATATATATATATCAAATATGGGAATAAGGTGTGTTTCCATCAGCTAGGTTGGAGTGAATACATAGACTTCCTGAATGTGAAAAAAAACACATATCCAGAAGAAAAATGGGGGAAAAAGGTTTTCAAGAATTGATAACTATTTTAATTTGTTATTTATTGCAATATTCTAATTCACTAACTATTGGACATACAACCGTGATGGAGACTAGACAGATATTTTACAGAAAACATTTCAGAATGTTTCTAAACTATTGTGTGATGACTTTGAATCATTTGTCACACTGATCATTCCAAGTCTGCATAATTATTTGAAATTCATCGCATCATTTCTTTATCATCAAAATACTTTTTCACTTCAAGTGAGCACAATTTTTTTTGCAATATTAAGGAAGTTTTACCAAATTTTGCCATTTCCATTCAGCTTTTCTAAGTTGATACGTCATAATTCACTAAAAAATTACTTGGGTGAAACCTCAACTGTAACTACCTCTTTAAATCTATCTCTTTATCTATCTTTATTATAAGGAGGTACAGTTGCAGAACTACATTTCCCACGAAATGGCCTCTCTTCATCATTAATTTCCACAGTTCAACGTTAGCTAGGAGATTTACTCGTGAGCTAAGCTAAGTAAGTAAGCTAACAGCAAGCAAACTAAATGTTAGCTTTGCATGGAAGGTTCCTCACTATGTATTTGGACCAATGTATTTGGGAGCTAACTCATTATCCAGAGACCCTGTAAGGTATCGTCAGTAGACTAAATTCCATCAATATTTTTGGCTGAAAAGATGTGAATTTTTACATAAAAATACAGTACAGCATTAATAGTACAGCTGCACAATTATCACTCCCACAGAAGAAAACCTTTCAACAGCCTTGCCAACCTGAAGGAGGCAGCTTGCCCGTGGAAGCGTCAGCAAGAATAAAGGTTTATTCTGTATCAGAGTTCCAAGTATGCAGCAATTCTTTTAAGCCTTAAATAACTGTTACAAAACAACAGCCAAAATATGCTGCCTTCCCCAATATCCCCTCTATCAATCCCTACCTCCCCATATCTCTGTTTACGTCAAACCCCCATGGAAAGGAAAGAGTCAGATGGCAAAAATAAAACACCACAGTTGAAATATAGTTCAAATAAACACCCAGTGCTGCAATACCTTATCCATGTTGTGTAGAAACCTCACACAGTCAGTTTTTTGTCTCTTTTTTTTAAAAACTTAAAATGAATGGTGGTGTTGCCCATCACATGTATAGAAATTGATTCAAGTCAACCCTGTGATAATGCTTTATACAATGCCACCATTGCAGGGGTGTCAGTAGGAGAAACTAATAGTTTTTTTCTCAATTTACAAATAGTTTCTGGATATAGAATGGGATTTTCCAGGGCATAACATCATACACCTAGTCCTTTATGTCTCTCTGTCGTCTTTCTCAAGGCCATCTGTGTCTTCTGTCTACCTACGTATCTTTTTCCAACTGCATCTCTCTCTTGGTGGCAGTGCTTTGCTGAAAAACTGGCAAGCATGCTCAGTCAGTGTACCCGTGGCAGATAAACCACTGACAACAACGACAGATCCAAACTTTATCTGTATCCTCCTGCCCCTTTCTCTCATGCTTCAACCTCCCAGGAAGGAAGGAAGGATGGAAAGAAAGAAAGAAAGAAACCCAGTCCAACAAATGTAAACTTCTGTCTCCCTCCTCTCCTCCTAAAAGCCATACTTTCCCCCCTCCTCCCTCTCTCTCTCTTGCCTAATCCCTATGCGATCCTGCAGCCTATGATATAACCAGTGATACGAGGGTAAATGAAAAGGAGGTGCCAAACAACCACCAATATAATTAAAAATCAATTATACTTTTAAAAAAAAACATTAATTGATGCTTTATTCCCTTAAAAGACGCCTCTGGGGGTGCAGCATGAACTGTTGCTGTAGGTTACTACAATATAAATAGAATCTGAATAACCAAATAATTCATCTAATGTATTGCAAGGAAGAATAGATCCACTCTGTCTTTCATTATCATGAAATCATGGCCTGTTAGCCAAAAATGTTTTGTTAGCATTGCGGAATCGACGGGTGCCACGCCATTGGGCCGCCCTTGGTATCTAGGGGTCAAGCATCTCATGGCTGACTGACTGACTGATCAAGTGACTGATCACTTCAGGCTTGTTCTTATTTCTATAACTTTCTCATGCAGCCACAAGACAGGAATATTCAATTTGGAAAAAAAACATGGCCAGGGGCAGTGGTCAATCAGATTCAAGTAAACAAACAAAACCTGACAAATAGGACTAGGACTGTTTGTTGAGCTGAATGGAGATTTTAGGATTGGTTGGCGAGCACCTGAGGATGAGAACTCTGACCCAGTTTTGTAGAGGTTGAGGTGGTACATCAAGGGGAAAGCTGGAAGCAGTCAGAGGTCCATTAAAAAGTAATATGAGGTGTGTGTCTACATGGACTCTGTCTGCATATAGCAACCCGACAGTGTAATGCCCTGTCTCTCTCTGCTACAGATTCAGACATACACCTAACCGTAACAACACAATGGAATACACTCTGATTTACATGTTTGTAATGCTATACTGTGAGGGCTGTCTATTGACTGCGTTCATTCCCTAACAATAAACAAATCTTAAAGGAATACACCAAGTTTTGGGGAGATTGACCTGTAGGTCAACTTATCCGCAAAGTAATGAGCACATAGACACCAAAATCAACCACATGTCCCCAGTAGATCATCGGCTCTGGTGCTCCACGCTAACACTTTAGCATACACTATGTTGAGTGATAGTAGGCTCCACGCAAACAGATACCTCAAAATCCCAATCTCATTTACTTGAGAGCTCTATTTCATGGAAGCAAACATGTCCCGTCTGTTTAGTTTAATCCAGTTTTATGTTGGTTTGGGTTTAAGACATTGGGAGATACTCGTGTCTTTAAGTAATATAGATGGTATTGTTATTAGTTTGTCGACTTTGCGTAGGCACCTCAGGACGGAAAGCCCATTCTGATCTGCTGGACATTGCGGTGTTTCTCCAGGATCAGTTGAACCGATATGGCATGCTTCACGGATATAAGATGATGCATCTGAAATGCATTCAGGCTGGCTATATGGTGATTCAAGAGACAATCAGGCAATTGCTGAAAATACTGGATCCCCACGGAGTGCAACTGAGGCACTGGAATTGCCTTTGGCGATGTTTGTATCAGAATCCAGGCCTGAACTTTTTATGGCATGTAGATTCATATGATAATTTCAAACCATATGGGATCTGCATCAATGGTGCAATAGACGGGTTTTCACGAATGGTGATATGGCTACATGCATACTCTATAAGTAGTGATCCCAAGGTCATCGCTGGATACTTTATTGATGAGGTGTTATCAAGGAATGGGACTGCTACCCAAATTCGATCAGAACTGTAGTACGTGGAGCAGATGCAGATGTTCATGAGACATGATCATATGGATGAATTTTTGAAAAGATGCTATTTGTATGGCTCAAGCAATCATAACCAACGGATAGAGCACTGGTGGGGATTTTTAAGGAAGTAACACACAAGACATGTGAATTGTATCAGACTTCTGTCTAGGAAGTCACCAGAGAAGTAGTCAGAATCTTTTAAATCTATCCATTGGTTATGATTGAAATGTGTACAACTAAAAATCACTGCGCAGCCGATGAATAAGTGGTTGCTCACCACAAAAATTATTTTTCTGACACACACACACATGTACGTGTGCACCAGTAAACCAAAAGTCTCTGACAGAGAGTGGTGGAGGGAATGTGAGGATACAGATCCCTCAGCCACAAAACAAGGTAAAATATGCATGCAGTGAAAAGATATAGGAAAAAGACATGGAAGACGAGAAGCTGGAGGGATTATTGTGCCTGACAGACCTGATTGTAGCATCCTCTACAGACTTTAAATCAAACTATGTGACGGCCGACAAAAGCACCCCCAACAAACAACAAATAGGCAAACAAAAATGAGACAACCCATCCCCGCCTCTTAGAAATTTAATTTAGTACTTCAAATATTTAAAATAAGGCTTGACGCACGGTGCTTGATAGGAGAACAAAAAGCATGTCAATATATTAATAAAGCAAGCGATGCAGTGGGGATATAACCGACAAAGTAGTCAGAGCCTGATGCAATAAATGTATGTTTTGGTGACATGGAAACACACACACACACACACACCTGCAGTGGAAAAACGACTGGTACAACGATTGGTACTTAGTTCCAGGAACTTCAACCTTGCCCAATGGGGGAACTAACCCTGAAAAAGGTTCCACTTGGATAGTTCCTAGACTTGGACTGTGCCACCTCAAACCCTTTTATTGCTCAATGGTACTTCATTGAGGAGTTCCCCCCTTGAATCCCTCTATGATTTAAACAGTTCTTTCTCAAACCCTCATTGGTTGATTCCCATTGGAACCCCTTCTTTTCTAAGAGTGTGGAATACAGCTGCGAGTACATTTCGACCTCAGTGATAGAAGTAGATAAACACGCCGAGCACATTCTTCTATCTGAGTAACGGCTTGCTATTCACTGTACCTGGTTAAATAATGAATGGAGTTTTGACAGGCGGCATTACGGAGCATCATGTAACCATGGGGCTGGAGGTAATGTGGGACACACACACACAGTCAAGCACTAACACTTAACTATAGGACTGTGTAGAGTATGACACACATACACAAACACATTTAAAATGCAAAATTAAGTCTACCATTGGATTTGCTCACATTGCATGAATGCTCTCTCTCTCTCTCGCACACACATTATTTAACCATGCTTTGGTGTGACACTCACTGAAGTGCCAAGCAGCTTAAAAATGTAACCCAAACTATAATCTTCTATCAGTACCAGTATAACATTTGTTTAGATCATATTTGATGCTACTGTATGTCATTGCTATGAATATTACATACTGCAGCCCAGTGTTTCATAGTCTTTGTTTGTAGTGACTCCTCACACTAACTATCTATAGGCATTTTAGTCTTAACCACTGTTA
>OOFE01018577.1:0-10111 GCA_900323365.1 Monocentris japonica | reverse complement strand
CCCCAAAAAAATGAGTCACGGCAGAGGCTTGGGAATAGGAATGATGTTGGCTGCGCTGAATGGAGAAAATCTGCAAGCGCCACCCTGACGGTGAATTATATAAATTATAATGAAACTCAAAGAGCAACAAAATGGCATTTACAGGAAGTAGAACACAACAGGTTGGGGAAATAGAAGCAAATAACTTAACAAGCAAATAACTGCAGCTTTAAGACAAAGGGAACAATGGTCTGGGGTGATAATACGATAGATAGAACATAGCTCTTCTATAACCTGTCCGGGATTACTTTTTAAATTGCATTTCAAAACACAAACAAAGACGATCGTCAGCGCAGTTCCCCCGCATCGTTGCTCCATTGACAGGAAGCGTAAGGAAACATCTTGGCAGTGCTTTCACCTTGAGGTACTCTAAGTGCAGGCTATTAGTGTAAGTGATACAGCAATATTGTGGTTAGAGTGAGAAGCTAGCCTGGATTGCATGCAGGGGGAAGGCAATAATATAAGGGAGGCCCTTAAGGCAGTTGTCAGCAGTAGACAGATGATAGAGATGGGGATGGAGATGTGGGGGAGGGAGGTGTTCCTGGCAATCCCTTGCCAATTTCCATTTACAAAAGAGGTTAGAGTGAAGATTGAAGCTTGAGTTATTAAGAGTAAAAAGCGGAGCCGCATCCCAGGTATAATTTGCTGACAGGGGGTTCAGTCTGGTAAAACGGTAATGACTTCCTGCATTCGAGGGAGTCAAGGGTGAGATCATTCTTCATTAACTTACTTGACATTTAAGTGGCCAACCACAAGAACTTGGAGCCAACTGCAACTCTGGACACTCCTGTGGCCTCTGTAAAGTCAAATTTGCCATTCAGTTGCGTCGTAAACCATTAAAAATACTACAGTTCGATCTCAGTGATGGCGTAGTGTTTGAGACACCCGTCTCTGGACTCAAATCTCCCCCTCTGATTCCTCTAAACTTTCCTATTGTCTGTCTCAATGAAGAAGAAGAAAATCTAAGGGGAGTGGACTGACAACTTTCTTTAAAGGATAATTCCAGTATTTTTAAACCTGGGCCCTATTTTTACATATTTTGGGGTCTAACTGACTAATAGGTACAAAAGGTTTTGGAATTGGTCCAGTAGATCGCCTCAGCTGGCAGCTGCGAGACGGGCTGCAATGGCTGCAACGTAATCCTTTGGGGCAACTGCGCCCGATCAAAGTACGTCCACTAAAAGTGCTTGTTTTTGCCACTGACAGGCTCAGATTGTTCTTCGTGTCTGACAACATTACGGAAAGGATTCCTACAGAGATAGACTGTACTGGACATTAGGGGATGCTGTGCTGTGAGCCAGGCATCTCTCTGGGTTCCAGACGGCTGATGTTATTGCTGTGATAACAGGACTTGGTTTCCACGACAATGAAATGAATCGCCATAGTCACGGCTCCATCATGAGACGAAGTTAAATGAAGAAAGAAGACTCAAGGACTGCGATGGTAAAGCTCTATGTAAGAAGGTATTGGCAGAGCGGTGATGTCGTGGGAAATGAAAAGCTGGGTAAACTAACGGGCCGAAGTTTAAAGTTCCCCTCGCCGTGAAAACTTTCCCCGGTCATGTGGGTCATTTATGTCCAGTGTAAATGATGACACGGCTCGAGTGTCAAGAGTGACAGCGAGACAGGCAGGTAGGCAGACAGAAATCCAGTGCAGGCAGGCCGATGATGCTACAGCTGTCAAAAAGGGACAGAGAGTACCGCTGGTGTAGGTGCATCATCAGCATTCACAATGCTGTCACCGGCCAGCTCTGCGGTGGAGTGATATAGTCCAGATGCAACTGACTTGGTGTCAGATTGGCTTTACACACACATATAAGCAAACACAAGGGGGAGGGGGCTCACATTTACACACATACACGCACAAGGAAGCATGCACTTACACACAAATACACAAAAAAAATGGAAAAACATGCACACACTGTAACGTAACACACACACACACAAGGAATGATGCAGGGCAGGCTCGACCAGACTGGGGTTTGTGTTTTCATTCCTCCGATATGGATGCAGATAAAAAGAGTCTTGAATCTCCCAGCTCCTTCCTTTCATGGTTTAGATCACGACTGGTTCACATGTCTGTTGACGGGCGGTTCGCCTAACACAGGAAATAGCCGGGCTTGAGAACATACGAGCTACTGTCGATAAAACGCATTCCTTGTCCCCCGGTTTGAAATGAATGCCGCTGTGCTGAATTAGTGGTGAGAATATAGGATGATGAAGGCTGGTGGGAACAGAACCCTTCAGTCTGCACAGGGAAAAAGCATAAAAAGTGCCAGGATTAAATGTGAACGTTATAGGATACAGGAATATTTGTCACATCTGTTGTCAAGGCACTTTGAACCTGCCATTCCTTACTATTGGCTGCATCCAGGAATTGAAGCTTATTCCACTGTTGGACTTATTGTACATTGCTCTGGATAAGAACTAAAAATGTACATCTGATTTTTGACCTATAGATTTTTGAAAGATTTTTGACTTGATATCTATTGTGGAAATATTGTTTTTTGCTACTGTTGTTTTTTGCACAATCCCGTGAGCATTGCCACTTTTCATTTCACTGCACATCCTGTATGTGTATGTGACAAATAAAGTTCTTGACTTGACTTGATCTGCTTCTCATCCATCTCTCCATCGCTGACAGAATAGAAAAGCCTCACTCACTGATCTTAAGTGCTTAATACAAATCTACCACCAATCTACTACCACCATAAATGTCGCCATCGTGGAAGTCTTTATTGCATGCTTACTGAACTGCTGTTGCACTTTGGCTTCATGCATGAGAGAGACTTTTGCATTGCAATACACAAATTTACTTCTGCTATATGATATTCAAGAAAGAATTATCTGGATAAATGCATGAAAATGAACTTCTACATTGGCTGCCAGCATATAATCTATTATGTCATACTGGAGCTGCGAATCCAAAATGGTTCCCACACACAGCAGTTGAGGTACAAGAGCTTAAAGAGAGAGCTTGAGAAGCGTACCCACTCAAAAGAGTGGGAGCAAAACTCTTCACTCTGTTAACTCAAACAGTTCTGAAGTTACTTGTAAATCACGTCTGCTTCATTTGATCAGCTAAGAGGCTGGCAGTTGTGAATAGCCCACTGCAGTGCACCCAGAGTGATTTACTAGTTTGCCCGGAAGCAGGTTTGACCAGGCATTGCGAGGTATCATGCTGAAAAAGAGGTCTGTTATACTAGGGTCCATTGAACTGGGATAGAGGGGTTAACTTCTTTAGACTCTTTCTTTACAACTCCTATGAATGACCCCGGTGTGACAGTGGAAGGTGAAAGGGGGTGAAGGGTGGAGAGGAGCTGGGGGCACAGTGAGCCTTGTTTAGGGTGTGAAGGTGGCAGCCAGTCTGGCAGGGCCTTAGGGTGTGAGGGGCTTGGGGTTTTTCTCCCTACCCCATAGCGAGAAGGGATGGGGAGGCGTCATGTGCAGCCTCCTCCTGAGTCACAAAGCAGATGGTGAGGGATTAGCATCTGAATGTGGGCATGCGGATCCACAGGGGGGGGTCTCCCTCTCCTCCTGTTTCCCCACAGGGGATAGGTGAGCTCGGGAGACAAAATCAATAATTGGCAACCCACGGTGCATCAGTAAAAGAACTGGGAAAAGCTGGTGGCTTTAAACAGCCATGAATTTGCAAGAACTAATTGTAGAGATGTGAAATGTGCTAATCAGTTTTGTTTGTTACCGTGTTTGTTTGATTTGTGAAAGCAACATACAATAACTCAAAAACAAGCCTGCATGTATAGTTGTCAGTGGATGATGCCCACTTGAGGAGATGGCAATCAGGCCTCCCGCCAGACTCCTGTAGACATGACAGCTACAGAGATAACATCAGGACACATACCAAGCAGCTTTGAAGTTCAAGTCTGTCATGTTAGGACTTAGCTACACGGTAAGAAAAACAGGCTGGTATTAACAATGAGCTGCATTTGTGCTGCTACAATTTGCTATCAAAATTTCTTCAAACAATAGCTCTGCACTTCCTGGTTAAGGAACTGACTTACGCCTGTCCAATGTCTTTTACCCACAATGAAAATAACAAGAAAAGGACAATAGGCAAGGCAAAAACAAACTACAATATCATGTCATTGAGCTTTTTTCATTGCAATCTATAGACATCTGAGCACTACAGCATTCCCTGCTGTTATAAATATTGGCTCTCAGACTCCCCTGTGAAAAATATCAGCCGGTTTAAATGTGGAGGTAAAATACAGAAGACAGGTTTGCTGTTCCTAAGAGTCCCACAAACAGCAGGGAGCGTAGCCAGCGTGTTGTATTCTGCACCACTCTATAAAACCTGTACAAAGGACATAGAATGTAGTAGTTTATGAGGAAACTGAGGCTCTAGTTGTTTTTAAATGATACATTGTGTGGATGCCAGGTTATATGGGATGGCTCAAATTATACTGACTAGCAGTGTTGGGGAAAGTTACAGTAAGATAATCTTGTTTAAATCAAGCATACTTGAGTTGAGTTTTTTTCAATTAGCAGCATGTCTGCTCTCTTTTTTCTACATTTTTTAAAATTTGCACGAACAAAAATGAAACAATATGAAAGAAAAATATTCACACACACACACGGCCTGGGAGCTTCAGATTGGTGCCAACCATTACCAGCTTGAGAAAGTCTAGCCATATTGGGTGGATGGCACGCAGAAACACAAGTCTCTCCTCAAGAAAACCCACGTTACAATGCTTATTGTGGCAGAGAACAATGCTTTCCATCCCCAGAGGCGATTCACACACTGTTGAAAGAACACGAGATGCTCCAAAATAAAGCTAATGTCTCCCTTTTTCTCCTGGGATTTATGGCCCTTGATTTAACGAGGTGACTTGGCGCATTCAAACCCCGCCCCCCTTTCCTCAACCAGACAGTGCCTGGAAGATACATGCCCTGTCATTCATGTTCAGTGTCTCACACTGCCACACAGCCATCATAAGCAGTCAAGTCCGCTCTTTCTCACTCCGAGCTATCCCATTGATCTGTGCTATTTGTGTTTCTGCGTGCCTTTGACCTAACTTGGCTGGTCTCTATAATGCTGCTAATGGCTGGCACCAAGTTGAAGAGGAATAAATGTGACATGGAAACAAACAGAGTTTCCCAAATGTTGGTCTCTCCCCTAAACCTTATCCCCACCCACCCGATCGACGACTGTTATGTATTAGGGTGATACTGCTCAGCATAGACTACAATCACCATGGTAACACCAATTAGAGGAGAGCAGTGTACCTCAGGGTCAAAGGTTTTGTCCCGTTCGGGGGATTCCTGGGTTAATTATCTTTTGTAAAATGTAGCAAGGAGAAGAAAGGAGGGGAGGAGATGAAAAAAAGGAAAGAAAAGAAGTGGACGAGAGAGGAAAGAAGTAGAGAAAAGATGAGAGGAAAGGAGAAGGAAAGAAAATAAAAAGGAAAGGAAATAAATGCACAAGAAGACAGAAGTGAAGGGAAAGAAAAGAAGTGGACGAGAGAGGAAAGGAGAAGGAAAGAAAATAAAAAGGAAAGGAAATAAATGCACAAGAAGACAGAAGTAGAAGGGAAAGGGGAGGAGAGAAAAGAAAGGGAAAGAAAAGGGAAAGAAAATATGTGAGAAGAGAAGAAAAGGTGTAAAAAAGGTCTAAATTCACTTTAGACACATTGTCGTATTCTAGGCCACAGCCATCCTCTTACTACAGAGTAAGAGAGAAAGACACAGAGGGCCTGTAGACGGGTACTCAAAGGGGTCATTCCTTTGAGGGGCAGGTTTCCATGGCAGGGGTTGCCGTGGTGAGGGGGGCCCTTGATGGTCCCAATGGGGCTGTAGGCACAGTCAACACTTCAACACAACACAGACAGTAGTGGTGGGAAGACACAAGTGAATGAGAGAGCCGTTACAGTGCAGTATGGGGGCATAAGAAGTGTCTGCATACAATAGGATGGATGGATGTTGGATGGATGTTTCCACATTGCCATATATGCATTTTGGAAGAAAATCAGAAGCTGAAGTTCACTATTCAATATGTTGATATAGAGAATTCTGTAAATGTAATTGTTTTGTCATCAAAAGAATCAAGATTTTTAGTTTTGTTTTTCTTCTTTTAAAAAAAAAGTACAATTATTTGTTTAAAATTTCTCGTCATATCTTAAGGTAAAAAACACCAATATACACTAAAAAAACAATTAATTTACACTCTTTTTCTTAAAATAGCCTTTCTAATTTTTGTCAACCCAAAAAGGTGAGTAAACTGTATTTTGCAAATAAAAAAGTAGGTTAACTGAGTTTATGGATTTACTCTCCACTATATCCCTGCAAGTTTGTCTGTCTTCCCGTCTGTTACATGTCTGGGAGAGGATGTTCTTAGATTTGCTTGTAAGTCCCTCTTCAGACATATTCAGTAGAGGACACAGCAAAAGCCCTGCTGGACGCTGGCCAGGAGGTCCGCTCCACACATTCAGCTGCTATGTTGCTGCAGCCTTGTTAAAAATGGACTCATAGGAACGTAATGTACCATCTATGAATTCATGCCCCCCCATCTGTTACTGTGTTTCACACTGGCTTTACAGAGCGGCTCTGTGTGAAGTTCCTATGAATTGGGGGTTTCCATCCACCCAAACAGGGCCCTGACAGACACAGAAACAGACACCCACACACAGCCACACAGATACATAGATTCACAAGCAACCACATACGTGCACATAGACATGCACATGTGCACATGGACATTAATACAGGTGAGACATGTTCTGCTTGGGTCTAGGAAGCTTCAGGCACCGAGAAACAATTTGCCCTAAATCCTTGGAGACTTATTTCCACGGCATTTTGTTCCAACCCTTTCCCCTTAATGGGTCAAGTGAAAAGCACACTCACATTCACATGTAAAGGAGAAAAAAAACCTTGCATATAAACATGGGGAAACCTGATAGAGCCGCCGTATGTTCTAACAATACATGGACTTCCAACAATGAGGCTCATTCATTGCTCCAAGCAGCCCTCCAGTACGTTTCACCCAATGTATTAACCGCTGCCAGTGCACTGTTTGTAAAACGAGAGGGAAAAAACATGCTAGCTGTTTAGCCTGCACATCTGGAAACCATAAAGGCTTGGGGCTATATAGCTTAGCCGCTACGCTAGGCTAACAGGAGGTCCCTGGCCCATCCAGGGTGAAGCTAAGGCTCATTAGTGGTTTCTTCCCACCACTGGCCCAGGTCAGGGTCAGACAAAAGTCATTTAGTCCACTATTTAAGCTTAAAATCGTTTCTCTGAATTCTTTCTTCGAACACTGAAACAGATAATTTCACTTTTTCAATGCATTTTCAAGAAAGAAAGTACCAAAGAAAACACTCAAAAAAAACCTTTCCAGTTGATTTGTTAGTTCTTGAAGATCAGATTAATTCTAGATTTATGCACCAGTGCATGTGCTCCAAGAAAAGATGTTTTTGTGTTTCACTTTGCACTTGTTCAGGGTGGAATGATACTAAAGTCGAACTGAAGTCAGATTACGTGTGAAAATGAACTTTTCTTACAGTATAGCAAAGCCTACAAAAGGCCAGCCAAGGTTTCACGCTTTGCTAAAATTAAAGCAGATGCGGGATCCAGCTGGGACCCACATATAGCAACAGGAAACACCATAATATTATCCAGAATATGTCAACAGTCCAGTTGTCTGCATTCTTCTGTACCAATTACGGGGTGCAAAATCTCAAACAGTACGATAGAGCTGGATGGTGTCATAACCTAGCTAAGACACAGATGCACAAACTTCCTGCACATAAATAGCACTGTGTGAACATACAACACTTTTCTTAGAAATGTTGTTGGGCTCTTGTCCAAATAACTCTGCTCAAAATAAAGAAAGCATTTCAGAGAAGGAAAATAACTTTGAGGCACATGGATCACCAGGAATGGATGTGTGGTATTTCAGTCAACCTGTGCAAACTGAGCTGCTGTGGTGGGCTTTATTCTGTCTCTCAGTACTAACACCAGAGAACTCTTCTTTCCTACTCATTCTCACTCAATCCCACTGTTCCACGACCTCACAAACTTCTGTAAAATCTGCCTTCGCCTTGCCCTCAATTTGTGGATTAGCTGACATGGTTACAACACACGATCAGAAGAGCAGCAGGAAAATGTATTTTGCAGATGCCGATATTTGAGGGCATTTGCTGTAGAGTGTAAGGACGCCCTGAATGAGTGTCCTCTCTGTCGAGGGGCATCGTCCATGAGGAATGCAATGTGACACTGGCTGTCAGGGCTGGTTTGGGCGACTGGCTGCTAGTCAGCTGAAGATGGAGCCCTGGTACAAGGGCAGCAGGGTGGACGAGTGGTTAGAGACAGTCCTGAAATGGAGAGGAGGTCACAGGTTGGATCCTGGCAACAGACAATGAGTGTTTTTCAAATCCAAGAATGTCAACTTGATATTTGAGGCCCTCTGCAGAACGTTCTTCCCAAGTCCTGAACTTTTCAAGCGAGCACAGAGAAGCATCTTTACAGTTTGAGATGGGCTGTGTGCTTGACATCACGATCACTTAAGACACATTGGTGTTAATTTTTCAGCAGTGTCAGCAACTCTGTACTATATACTTTTGGACGTGATGCAGCGTTCTTGCAATGAACCTTGGGGCTTCCCATTTGTTCTCATCAAGTCTCCATGCAATGCATCCTCGGTTGGCAAGTAAACTTCTGGGATCTTTATCCATCCTCCGTCCTCAGTATTTTGAAATTGTACTTCGGCCGTTAAATATTATGTCACACATGATATGGATGACACATGACTGCACAAGAACGCATATTGAGAAAGACCCAATGTGTCCATCATGAGCCATGTTTGCTGATGAAGTGCCCTTGCGCAAGACATTGATGCATTGATTGTCTACCAATCTGAGAAAATGGCTGATTGTAGGGTCACAGCACAACGATACTAGTCCTATAAGCCTTGACCATTCCATAATGATACAACAACATTTAACGTCTCAAATCTGTCTTAAAAATCTCTGTTCCAATTTAACAATTTATTTCCAATCAACAATTTTATTTCTTTATGTCTAACAAAAAAATCCCAGTTAACTTGTGGCTCAAGTATGCAGAGAAGCAGTGCTCTTATGAAGAAGTGTGTGTGTGTCTGTGAGTGTGTCTGTTCCATATGCAGGTCAGTGGGCCGGCTGGTCCCTCCAACATATGTGAATTAGATTAGGTTCCTCTCACAGTCAAGACTTAATCACGTACTAAAGCACTGTGCTGCCAGCTCCCATTAGGCACCTGTAGACAGAACGCCTCCGACGGGAAGAGCAGCAGGAGACAAAGACGCACCCAGAGCCCTCAACACCTGTGACTACGGCACTAGACCACACTGCGTTCACCTACTTCAGTGATACAAAATGAGAGCACTTGTTGTCTGCACGTGGCGGAGATCCACAGCCTCCCTTAGACACTAACAAAACCCACCACCCATCATGGCGCATTGACCAAACACACTCACACACAAACAACAAAAATGTCAAATCAATTCACATCAACCCGCAAACATACACTATATGGCCAAAAGTCAGTGGACACCTGACCATCACACCTATATGAGCTTGCTGGACATCCCATTCTAAAACCATGGGCATTAATATGGAGTTGGACCCCCTTTGCGGCTACAACAGCCACCACTCTTCTGGGGAGGCTTTCCACAAGCTTTTGGAGTGTGTCTGTGGGAATTTGTGCCCATTCAGCCAAAAGAGCATTTGTGAGGTCAGGCAGTGATGTTGGACGAGAAGGCCTGGCTCGCAATCTGCGTTCTAATTCCTCCCAAAGGTGTTCAATGGGGTTGAGGTCAGGGCTTTGTGCAGGCCAATCGAGTTCCTCCACACCAAACACGTCTAACCATGTCTTTATGGACCTCGCTTTGTGCACAGGGGCACATGCTAGAACAGCAAAGGGCCTTCCCCAAACTGTTGTCACAAAGTTGGAAGCGCCCAATTGGCTAAAATGTCTTCGTATCCTATAGCATTATGGTTACCCTTCACTGGAACTAAGGGGCCAAGCCCAAACCCTGAAAAACAGCCCCAGACCATTATCCCTCCTCCACCAAACTTCAC
>OOFE01018568.1:11001-24963 GCA_900323365.1 Monocentris japonica | reverse complement strand
TAGAGGGATAGAGGAGAAGAGGTTCAGAAGATGGGTAAGAGGAATACTTGGTGGAGGGATATATGAAGGGATGGGGAGGGAGGGATGGATGGATGGATGATGTAAGCAGGAAAGAACAGATGGATGAATAGGCAGATGAGGGAATGGATAGAAAATGAGTGGAGGGGTAGCTGAGCTCAAGGGATGGACATCATGGTGAAGAGATGGATGATGATGTAGGAAAGAGCAGGGAAGGATAAATAGATGGAGAAACAGAAAAACACACAGAGGTAGAGAGGAATAGATGGAGAGATGGAGGGGATGATGGATTGGGTGAAGGATTGATGGATAGGATGGTGGATGGATGGATGGATGGGAGGATAAGATGATAATGATAGACATGGTGAAGTGTGAGAAATCTGTAATGACTAGGGTTTGACTGGCATGGGTTTTTGAAGGCCAATACTGATATATTTGGATCAAAGCTGCCGATAGACAAAATATTTTGTGCCAATATTCAATATCATTAAATATGACCATTTTCCAAAATCCAAATACTCTATGTTTTCCCTAGGATGTTATCAGGTTGGAAATGCCATGGGACACTAAAACTCTTCATTATACTATATACTGGAAAAATAACACATCAAACAGTGAGACATGGATAGCAAAACAGTAAAACATAGTGAAATAGTAAAACAAGGAGGGAATAAAACATCCGACACAATCAAAGGGCAGAGAATAAAAATGGGTCTTGAGCCGTTGTTTTAAGATATTACTTGACTCAGATGTTCCATAGTTTAGGGGCACTTGACTCTAATCTGCACTGGTAGTCAGTGAAGAGAGGCCAACACCAGAGTAATGTGAGACTTATGTTTAGTATTAGTTAATAGATGCCCAGCAACGTTTTGGACCAATTGGAGTTGAGCCACAGAAACTTGACTGAGGCAAGTGAACAAAGTAATGCAGTATTCCAGGCACAATGACACAAAAACATGAATAATTCTCTGGGTCAGAGAAAGAGAGCGAGAGAAAGCAGGCCTTATTTTGACAATATTTCACAGTTAAAAACAAGATTGAACTAGCTTTTTTTTGGTATGTTGCTCGAAATTCAGAAGTGGGTCAAACATAACACCTAAATTCTTAGACTTAAGATTGGATATCACAAAATTGCTAAAAAATATTTCCAGGACTTACGTTTTGTCTGAATTCAGCTGGAAGGAAAATGAGACATCCAATCGTTAATAGCCAGAAGGCAGTCATTTAAAAAAAGTGAATCTACTGAATTCATTACGTTTAACAGAAAGATGAAGTTGTGTGTCATCAGCATAACAATGAAAAGAGATATTAAATTGACGCATTATGTGAAACCTAAGGGTAGCATATAAAGTGAGAACAATAAGGGTCCAAAAATGGTTCCCTGAGGCACCCCACATGCAATTGAGGGACATTGTGAAACATTATCACCAACAGAGAGTGGTTTATCAGAATGCCATGATTAGCTGTATCAAAGGTCCACAAAATGGAGCAGTCACCAGAATCAGCATGCAATAAAATTTCATTAGTAACTCTCAAAAGAGTTGACGAAAGCCTGACTGTAATTTTTCAAAGACACAGTTGCTCTCCACTACCTGTGAGAGTTGCTAAGAGACCACTTTTTTACAGAATTTTGGAAGCAAAGGGAAATGTGGAAATGGGTCTGTAATAAATGTGGAACCATGGATGAAGGTTCTTAAAGGAAAGGCTAGGATGTGGCTAGAAATTGGTGTGTGTTTGTGCATGGATAGAGGTGTAAGATTTCAGTCTACTGTTCCCTCCGAGCATCTGTCCTAGACACACAGAAAAATTAGGAAAAGGAAATTGGTATTATGGACGGATGTTACACTGTACATTGATGGAAACTGTCAAACACACACAGAGCCCCAAATAGAATTCACCTATTATCATAAACTTATCAAAAAAGTGGGAAATAGAAAGTATATATGAGTATTGTGAGAAAGAGAGAGAGAGAGATGATAAATGTACGTTACATTGATTTATTTCAGCTTAAATAGGTGGGTAAAAAATATAAAGGTGGGTAAACTTACTTTAGGTGGGTTTACCCTCCACTACATCCCTGATTATGACTGAATAGCTAGAATTACCAATATATTTACCAGAATCTACTGTGATACCATGACAGTAGAATCGCAATTTTGTGCGATTTTTTGTGCTGAATCACAGAAACGTCATGTCAGCAAAACTTACATGCACACTTAAGGATTCAAATAGCGCTTGTAAGATGGCTGCCTTGACGTCCCCCTCGTCAAAACGCCCACGTGGCGATACTGCAACAAGCGTTCCAAGCAATTATCCCCAGACAGCTCCCACAAACAGCTTCAGTGAACGCTATTATTTATTTTCTAAGCCAGAGGGTGCTTGGCTATAAACTCTAATCGGCTCTAATTAATTGGTCGAGAAAATGCATAAGTCAACCTCTAATTTGAACCCGACTTGTAAAAAACAAATGTGAAAAGTGTAAAGACTTTCAAAAATCCATGCCCGACAAAGGGAAAATGAACTACGTTTTCCTCCATGCCTCGGCAGGGGACTTGTCGGAGATCACACATTTCTGCAGGACACCATATAGGAAACAATTTAGTCCATAATTCTAAGATGCTGCATTAGAGTGATCAGTCTTAAGAGCCAGTTGCATAAATTGCTCTAAAGTTTTACCTGTCACGAAGTGAGCTTTCCCTTACTAGCGTCCTCAGGGCACACTAAATGTTTTATCTGTTTGGTTTCACTTTGTTTTGATGGGTCAGACAATGAAACAGCAGGACGGCGTAGTAATTTCAGCAAACACTGAACCCTTATTGTCCAGTGTAACTCATTCTAGATAATGTTTTATGTAAAAAAAAAAGCCTAGAGAGAGAAACGGGCAAGGAGAAAGACACAAAGGGACACCCACTGTTATTTCTTGCAGCGTTCTAGCAGACGAAATGAAATTTTCCTGTAGTTTGTCATTTAAAGCTACAGTACACTAGGCAAGATTTTTTTTTAATGTGAAAATCCTGGATGAAAGAAAAAGCTGGACTCGAACAATCTTTGATCAAATTGGATTCCAGTCCCTGTAACTTCAGCTAAGCATGATGGACTTACACTCTTTGCTGTAATGTATCTTCTCGGGTGTTCATACCAGTAAAGAACATGTGAAGAAATAGCTGAACATGAGCATCAGTCCAGACTGCAGACTGCCCTTGGTTCATTGTGTTATGGTAGGCTTTCCAAGCATGAGGAACTGCTGGATATCAGATGTCGATATTCATCTCCTTATACCCATAATCACTTGCGTTTTGGGGTCGTTTCCTGTAGTTGATTGTGTTCTTGTACTGCAGTTCTCTTGCAGTTCTCACCTGGACAAACAAAGCGAACTAAAGGAGTGATTGCTCCAGATTTTGATTGACGCTCGGTGTGAACACGCCCATACTTTATTTCCTCAAAATTCAAACAGTTACCTCTCGCTGCCATGTGGGGCCGCTACCTTGTGGAATTGCCGAGTGCAGCGTTAAATAAGAAAGAGAAATTAGAATAAAGTTTTCTCACTTTTTCTTACAAGCACACTGTATAAGGTGGCTTTGTGCATAGTAGAAAAGTAGGCCCTGTATATTTATGATTATTTAATGCAGAGGAGTGTCATTTTTCACAACAATGGTATATTTTTTAAAAAAAGAAGTATTTACCAACTTTGCCTATTAGTTGCTCTACTGTGCAAAACCCCATGTTGAGTGAAAGTGCTCCGAGCATAGAGTGAATATATTCTACTTTTATACATTTAATATTTCATAGCTTATATTCCTAACTTTACCAATTAAGATCGCCCTGGGGGAAGTAGGACTCACTCTCTCTCTCTCTCTCTCTCTCTCTCTCTCTCTCTCGTTCTCTCCTCTCCTATGGCATAGTGTCAATTAAAATGACATCTGGTGTCACTGTCACTGTCGATAAAATGACATGTTTCTCCTGAAAGCCCTAATAGGATCGCCTCTCCACCACTCAACCCAAATATCTGCTATAATTGTTCCACATTCAGTCATCAGCCAATGTTTGAAACTTTACCCCTGTTTTTTTTTCCCACCTCATATACTTTTCCATGTCTTCTTTTCCATGGCTCCTCCACTTTCCCCTTTCGTCTTGGTTTTCTTCTCCCAACAACATTTCATTCATTTTATTCACAGAATACAGACGAGTTTTCCTGATAACACTGTCTTAAATGATGAACGCAAAATGGCTTTAGATGGCTATGAATGACCCCTAAAAAACAAGTAGATGCCCATCTACTAATGACAAGCAAAGGATAGATAGGACCTTTAAAAAATAACCTTAAGAACCACTCAATACTTTTTAATGATCCCTAAAAATTGATACCTAGCACCTACTTGATACCTCACACTTTAAACCTTCTCCATCTCCAAAAAGTCAAAATTTTTGATTCATTAATAGGTGAACCTATTATTATAAGACCTCTAGAAACAGAGGATTTCCAACTGATACCCCCCCAAAAATTGATGCTTTCTTATGATCCGTGTGAACAAATTGAAGCCCACCACTCACCCTTACAAACCAACTGAAGCCTACACATAACCATATTATTTAAGCACAGAAACCTGACACCATTTCATTTTTATTTTATTGAATTTATGTTTGTTGTTGTTCTTTCTCGAGATATTTTATTTGATTATTGGGCTGCATTTTAGAAGAAATCCAGAGACTTTCAACTTTTTTCGAGCAAAGATTATGAATCCATGATCCAAAGATTATATCCGATCCTCCGAGCGACACTCACTGGTCTGCTACCTTATCACAATTCCAGCATCTGCTGTGCATGTTCATGGTTCATGGTATTGTGTGTGTGTGTGTGTGTGTGTGTGTGTGTGTGTGTGTGTGTGTGTGTGCGTGTGCGTGAGAGTGTATAGCCTGTCAAATATAATCCGCTGTGGTGTTGGTTCTTCTCTGCCATTTGTTCAGTGGCATAACAATGCCTGTAGGCGCACACACACACACACACACACACACACATGCACACACAGATCCCTATACAAGGTTGACCATTTTTCATCTGGAACAAAGTTGCACTATTAGATAGGCTGAATAGTGAACAAACACACACACAAACAAACACACGCATACACAATCAGTTGTGACAAGAAGGCTTGTTTGTTTGTTGAGTGTTTCTTGCAGAACTGTCAACACAACACTTTTGACACACACACACACACACACATCAATACACACCAGACCTGAAACAAAATAGTATTCGCAAAAATATTTCTTAGCTTTAACCTGCTTGGATTATCAAATATGTAAGGTTTACCATATGGGACAATACAATGTGCGCCAAAAGGTTTAGATGAGCAATGATGTGTTTTAGTGAAAATAGAAAAAACGAAGTCCAAACGCTCACCTCTCTTGAAGTCAATTCATTTTCTCTCCTGTGCTTAACTCGTTACAATACCTTCCTAACAGAAGAGAAAAAAATGGTTAAGCTGTGGATTTATGGCATTAATAAAGTACTTTTTCGCCTTGCAAAACTTTAACGCAACACCTCCAGATGCGCAGGGGGCACGGCAACCCAGCCGGGGAGCGATTCAGTTGTCCCTTGCTCATTAAAAAAGCAACACCACTAACCACACACAAATTCTCTTGTGAATGTGCGTCTATTGTAATGTGGGCTACGGAAAGCATATTAGTCACCAATAGCCTATACAACAAGATCAATGTTTGTGAATAATAGCAATTGCTTATTCTGCTGGTTTCTGCATCTCCATATGTGTAAAGTGGCTTCAGCAGGTGGTGATCATGATGATGATGATGACGAAGCTAGGGACAGCTAGGCCTGTAGGCTAGTTCAGCCTGCTCCTCGGTTACAGGTCAGTAGCCTAGCGCAGGCTTGGACTTGGCCAAATGAGTGCAAGGTGTGGAATTAATAAATTGATTGTGAACGTTACTGTTGATTCAAAGATGCATTTAGACCCAATTTGACCATTAAGGAGTGGTGAAGACATCGCAGTAAATCATACAAGGAAAGTCTGCTGACTGAAACTAGTATAACATGCTCTGTTACCCTAGGTTAGCTTTTTTTAACCTGTTGGTAACTCAATATATTGAGAAAAAAATTAGGAAAAAAAAACATCAATGTAACTTATATTGGTAAAACTGTTTTTTTTACCTTTTCTTAATTATATTGAGTTATGCACAGTAGGAAAAATATTACATGGAACTTTTCTGTTAGTAAGTCATTATAACTAGTTAAGCACAGGAGAGAAAACAATTTAGGAAAAGGATCTCCCAAGAGAAAACAATTTTTCTGTTGCCTTTCAGGGCTTCCGTAGGGTGGCATATTTCTATGAAAAAATATTAAAATCTGGTAATTATGTTTGTCGGTAAAAAATCCTCTATCATTCTTGGCAGGTTAAATTGTTTTAGTTTACCAGCCCTTGGCTGGTGAGTCAAAAGATACATTTTGGACACTGGCAGTGATCCTCCTTTGGTGTTCTTACCAAAGCAACACTGCTGAATATGAACAGTTGTCACCACTGCAGTTGGTAAACAACGTATTGATACATACGTTTCAAAGAAGACGTGCTGCCGTCAGATGCCAATATCACCAAAGAAGGGTGGAAGTGATGCAATGTTATCATAACCCTAATGAAAACTGCTTTACAGGGAAAATGGGTGAGGTGATTGAAGTTATTTGCAGTCTGACCTTTGAGCAAATTAAAAATGTTCCTGATAATGACTTATCACTACACCTTCATCCCACAATGCACAGCATTTAGTCCAAATGGTTTTCTCACTTACAATGGCTTCAGTGGACAGTGGAAAGTAAAGACATAATTTAAAATGGATTTTACAGTATAATGACAAAGTTTTTAGAAATTTATTGAAAATAAAAAACCTGAAAAAAAAAACTACTTTGTAGAAGCACCTTTGGCAGCGATTACAGCTTGGGTTAGAGTCTTCTTGGGTTTGCCTCTAAAAGCTTTGCACACCTGGATGTCTTCTGCCTTGTAGATCTCTCTCATTCAGGTCTCTCCACAGATGGGGTTCAAGTCCAGGCTTTGGCTGGGCCACTCAAGGGCATTCAGAGACCTCTCTGTATTTGGCTCCGTTCATCGTTCCCTCAATCCTGACCATATTGTGAATTATTGGTGGTAGGTTATCTGAGGATGAATACACAGACAATCAGATACTTTTATTGTACCCTGTAGGAAAATTGGTGTAAAATGGACAAAAGAGGGGAAGAAAACAGCATGATTAAGATCAACTAACATTAAAAAAAAATCAAATTCAGTCCAGTAAATCCTTCATGCAATGCTTGGTGGGCTTTTACATACTCACTTGTCTCCACTTATTTTGTGAGCAACACACACAAGTCATTTTTCTTTCATGCAGATGTCCATTGCCTCATTCCTTGTACATTTGCCTGACACCTTCTTCCCTGGAGTGATGGCTGTGCGATGTGTCAACCTTTTCCAAGTCAGTTACACAAAGTTAACTGTTGTTCTACCGGCGATTTTGTTTTTTGTATGAGTCGGTCTGCTGACAATATTAAATGAAGGTAGGATTCAGTTGAAATGGCCATTTCTTGCCTAACCCAACCTCCACCTTACCCTCACCTTCCACCAAATGCGCTGTGTTGCCATCAGCACAGTGTGTGTCACTCTGTCATGCTCCACACGCTTTCATTTTGAAAGAGCAGCAGAGGGACAAAGCGTCTGGATCATGTATAATGGCCATCTAACAATTGAATAGTGTGCCAAAAGAGGAGAGGGAGACACATTCACACATGGGTACCAATGCCTTGTTCTGGTGCTAATGGAGGTATTTTTGGGAGAATAACTTAACTTTTACTTTTAAATCTCTAAGCCCACTAGTATGGGTTCTTGGCATTTCATGTCAATATGAAGGGAATGTTTTACAGAGAAATGAGCCGGAGAAGTCAGTTTTGAAACAAATTCAGCACGTTGGACAGCACTTAGCACGTACATCTGGCCTGGACAGCTCAAGCGGTAGAGCATGAGACTTTCAGTCTCAGGTCCTGGGTTTGATCACCATATAGTGTCAGCTACCTATGCAAGTCGGTTTGGATAAAAGCGTCTGCTAAATGACTGTAATGTAAATACAGATGTAGAGAAACACAATTTTTGTTTCACAATATGCCTATTCAATGTCTTTTCCATCGGCCATCATACATAATGATAAGAATTTCTTAAGACTAGGAGGGCCAATGGATTTTGGAGGGTCAAAGAGAAGGCCAACAAGCCGTCAGTTGAAGGCAGTAAATGTAATTATAGCTGCTTTTTCCTTGTGTCATTTTGAAAGTCTAACAACTCTGGTTTGAACAGAAAGTGGGTCACTTTGAAAGCTTAGATAACTCAATTTTCAAATTCAAAACTAATATTAAACTATAATTCTGGGTCAAACTGGGTCACTTGCATGTTTCTAATGTTTTGTTCCACCAATCAGAAAACAGGACCGGAAAGATCCTCAGTTTTCACTTCAAACCCAGGTCTCTGTGTCTTTTCCCCAGACTTTTAGTGCCTCTCTAGGGCCAAGTGCCACATATGGATAAGATATAACATAAGGATGTCGGCATATTGCATGGCGCTACCCAACCTGAGATGTCTCCATGCCGTCAGCTGAATCCACCGCTTCTCCCTGCCTATACATTTTTTATGCTGGGCTCACAAAGAGGTAGAGTCCCCTTACTATATATTGGCAGCGATTGGAGGCTGGGACACCGAAGCCCTCCTGGATTCCGGAAGCAAAGTGACCGTCCTTCGAGCTGACCAGATATCTCTTGGAGAGAGAGATGAGGGAGCTGTGTACGCACAGAGACTTCACTGAATCAGCCAAGGAGTGGCCCGATCAAGCCCTGTGCCCAAAGAGATTGCGGAAATCTGGTCCAACGAGGTATCATTGGATTTCTGTATTTTCCTGAGTTCCCCCCTGTGGTGGAGAGTGACCTGGATTCACCCGGACAGTTTGCTACTGCTCAACAAAATGATCCCAACCTGATGCACAGCCAGAGGGACATCCAAGTGATTGAGGGACAGCTCCAACCTGGGATGATTGAGGTTACCTTCCCCTACTTTGCGGTGAAAAACAAGTTCGTAACAGGTTCGGGAATGTAAATGGATGGATTCTAGAGACTTGTGGGCTCACACAGTCTTTCATTTACTCTCACACAATCAGACCAGACTTCAACAAGGTCAACTGCTTCCGTGTCTAGATGACCTCCATGTTTCTGTGTGTGCCATTCGACCCAGCCTCACTGCAAGAGCGAGCATATATACCTGAGTAACCACTAACTTATTGCAGCTGTGTCTGCTGATGCGGCAGAGCCACTTCTGGTTCTATTCGTCCAGCTGACGCTGAAAGCGACCCACTTTCTGTTCAAACCAGTGCTGTTAGACTTGAAAATGACACAACCATGGTCACCAATATATCTAAGTCACCCTCAACTATACCACTCAGTACCCGGAGGCCATTCCCCTACGTGCGGCCCATACCAAGGCTGTGGCATGGGAACCCTTGACCTGGCCAAAGAAGCGTGGGAGCAGCAACCATCACCACACCGGTCAGTTGAATGCATGGACTAAATGCATCAGTGCATGGTACAGGTATGGCCAATCATCCGGGAACACATGTTAAAAAAATGTACATTTTTCAACCTGGGGAAACCTGGGGAAAAAGTGCTGATATTCATCCCTAATAATGAATGTAACATCTTGGGAGGGACGTGAAGTTATGGAGAAAACGGGTCAACTACACAGTGAGACAACTAGGCTGATGAAAAAGCCAACAGATATACCATAATTACCTGATGAAAAAGTGGTAGGAAGAGCACACCCCACTACTGGCATTCTGTTGAATCATACCCTTCCTGACCAGGGTCTCTGCCCAACTCCTTCGCCAAGCTCCAAGCTTCATTCATCTAATGTCTGGACTTCTGCAGCCCCCTCCTACCCAGCCACCTGAAGCTCTCCTTCCAAACCAAATCTCATTCAGAATGCTGCAACCCACCTCGCCTTCAACGTCCTCAAATTCTTCCATGTCACTCCCTCCTCCACTGGCTGTTTGCATTGAATTCAAAATTGTGGTGCTGGCAAGCAAGTAAAGGGATCTACACCCCCATACCTCCAGGTCATGGCCCAGTCCTTCATTCCCATATCTCCAGGCCCACAGTCCAGCTCTACATCGCCATGCCTCCAGACCACAGTCCCAGTCCTATACACCAAAACCTCCTGATTATGGTCCAGTCCAAGATATCCCCATATTTCCAGGCCCACAGTCCAGCTCTACATCGCCATGCCTCCAGGCCCACAGTCCAGTCCTACACACTGATACTTCCTGATCATGGTCCAGTCCATGATATCCCCATATCTCCAGGCCCACAGTCCAGCTCTACATCGCCATGCCTCCAGGCCCATAGTCCAGCCCTACACCCCCATACCTCCAGATCATGGTCCAGTCCAACATCCCCATACCTCCAAGTCAAGTCAAGTTAAGTCTATTTGTATAGCTCTTAATCACTGTTACAGGGAGAGCATCATCATAAGAGTGGGGACCTTGAGGATGTCAACACAGATGGGAGACACACTCATACACACAGCAGACAGACTAAACTCCATACTCTCACTCAAACAAACAGACATGACCAGCATGAGTGGACAGGAGCATAGCACACACACAGCACAGGACATGAAAGCTAAAGGCTGTACTTCATTGAGCCACTGATTCGGTCCAGTCTCCCCAATGATGTTTTGGAGTTGTGCAGGTACACTTTTCTGAAAATGTTCTCCGAGCACAAACAGTTACCTCTCCCTGCCACTTGGGGCCGCCAACCACTAAATTACATAAGATTACATAGTGCAGGTTTAAAATGTAAATGTTACTGAGATCCTGGGTTTCGAGAAGTTTTGAGAAGCCTTGTTCTGTTGAAGAGAGACTATTATTAACAACTATTATGAGGTTTGTTGCCATATGTAATGCAACAAGTCTTGCAAACGTATTTTCCATTTGCAGGTAAAACTTTGGGAAGTTATGTGAATATCTTAAAGGATAGTTCTATGCAGACATACTGTATCTCACCATGCCAAACTTTTACAGGACCCTTGCTTAAAGAGTGATTCACAGGCTGTCCATTTTTGGTAAAAGAAAAACAAAGTCTAAACACTGGGAGCCTCCAGGCTAAAACCGAAAACCAGACAGAGCAACAAAACAATATTCCTTTGCCAGGACAAAGCGACTGGCATTCAACATCATACCTGGCCAAGAGGAGAAACTAACACACCAACTACAAAGGTAAGAGGAAAAAAACCATTCGCTATCATTTTCACTCTCTCTCTCTCCCTGTGCCTGAGAGAGGGAGGAAGAGACTGAGAGGTGTTAGGAAGGTAGAGAAAAGAAGAGAAAAAGAGAGGGGGAAGGGGGGGGAAATTAGAAGGTATAGGGAGGGTCAGGAAAGTAGTGATAGGATAGGTGGTGGGAGTAGAGAGGCAGAGCGAGAGACAGACTGTCTCTGGAGGTAGAGAGATGCAGTTGGCCGGTATCGATTTCCCACAGGCTAGCCAGCAGACTGCCTCATCCTCAGCAAACACAACCTGTCTGAAACATGGATTAGATACAGACACTTAGAAAACTTGTGTGTGTGTGTGCGTTTGCTTTGTAGGACCTTGATTGCTTTGTCTTGTCTGATTCGGTCTCAGTTGACTGTGCTCTACTTTATTCCACAAAGTCACTTTGTCTCTATATTAAAAGTAACAAATTTGTGAGCTTTCGCTTATGACCCAAAATGTGACTCAATGTGGCAAACCAAGCTTATGCTTTTAAAAAAAATAAATAAAAAAAAGGTGCTACATGTATTAATTTTAAACATCAATATTTCAATTAATTGTGATACACGGATATGATTATATAAACAAATGAGACCAAGGTCAAAACGATTGTAGCCTCTATCTCATACCAGTGGTATTATTAGTGCTATTGCTCCTTTTTATATATATGTTATATATACAATGTTTTATGACTGCTGATATAATGCATCAGTAACAACAACATGTTCCTATAAGGATATAAGGTCATAAGGAATTATGAGTGCACTGTAATTCCTTCTATAAATATGCTGGTCATAGAAAGTACTGCTGGCATTTTTTGCAGTGCAGCAGAGGTGGGCAAGAAAGAGAATGCTAAATTAATAATTCAATATTTAAAACTTTTTACTGTAGAAATTAACATTGTTTAAACATTTCTATGGCAAAAATAATGCAATTTACTCAATGTAGCTCTACAATATTTAAGAAATTGATTGAAAAATGAGAAAACTACGAAATTTGCAATAAATATCTGATAAATATCTACAGGTGATATGGGTCTGGCATGAGCATTTTATGGATTAATTTGCTTCGCTCTTGCTTGATGCATTGCATTTGATGCTCTTCTGGAAGAGAAATTCAGTCAGTGCAAATGAATCTCCAATTTAACGCAATTTAACATCATTTAACACATTTATTTAACAACAATTTTGGTCACCATTGTCACAGGGTATCTGCTGATCCTTAATAAGTCTGAAAAAGTCTAGAATTATTGAAAATGTACGGCCTTAAAAAGCATTAACATGTTGTATGCTTTCACAATAACAGGTTTCTTTGCACTGCACATCCTCTCACATAAATACAGAACAGCGTTATTAGTACAATATACATCCTGTCTGCTTTACGAAACACAGTTGGACTTCCTTACCAATTTCCTGGTGGTGTCGTTTTTCTTATCCTGCCCATTTATAAGTTTCACAACTTTAATTAACTATGTTCAATAGGCTGGTTTCGTCAGCTTTTTCTTTAGTTTTGGTAGTTAAATTGGTCTTAAATTCAATTTCGGTTATCATTAAATAGTCTTAAAAAGTCTTGTTGGCTCTCTGAAACATGCAGACACCCTGCTGTCAGCTAACGCACTGTTCATCTAAATTGGCAGCATGGGGGATTTTTGAAATGCAGACGGGCAGACAGGTAATGACAAGAGTTGGGGGAAAAAATATCTTTGTAAGGCCGCAAAGCAACATAGGTTGAATTTCAAATTCACCCGAAACATCGGCATGTCCAATTTTGTCGGCAAAATATTTTAAGAAGTAGCTGCAATAAAACAAAAAAAAATTTGTCCAAATTAAATTGGTATATTCTGTATGTTGGTATTTTAATATGGCCACACATTTTCTCTGAATATAACGGACAATAATCCCCTGAGGAAATATGTCCATCACACACCACAACACACACACACACACACCCACACACACAACAAAAACAGGTGTCCAGGGATTACTTTTTTCTTTACCCCTGAGGATTTCTGCCAATCACACCACCAATAGGCCAAAAGACAATAGAAAACGCGTTGCTTTATTTTTTATTTATTTTTTATTTTATGAAAAATAACTGTCCAGTTTCTCTAAGAACCTGTCTGAAGGATCAAGACCTGTCAAAACTGGTGCTGTCTCTCACACACACACACACACACACACACACACACACACACATATACACATACACACACATATTAACTCTGTCACTCATGGATACCTCTGGTCTTTGGCCAGGGATAGTATGACAGCTCACTGGGAATTGAGTTTGGGAATCCAGGTGTGTGTATGTGTGTGTATGTGTGTGTGTGCGTGTGTGTTAACGACCATTAGGGACCCATGGGAGGGATGTCAGTCGGTGACAAGGGACCGGTCCATTCCCCAAAGGGGACAGCAGGGAAGGGGTAATAATGGTGGTGATAGGTGCTCTCCTCTCTCTTTTCATTGTGTGTATGTGCGTGTGTGTGTCTGTGTGTGTGTGTCTGTGTGTACCATTTGTGTTTGTCTTGGGAGGTGTGCCGCTCATGTCAAACAATAGGAAACAAAGACTTTCTCTTTGTTGATCAGTATAGCAATAAAAGGTTGAG
>OOFE01018565.1:15058-25322 GCA_900323365.1 Monocentris japonica | reverse complement strand
AGTGACAGACTGTCTCCTCTGAGCATAAATAGAAGGCCAAGAGTGCATGATGACACGATACTCTCCATGTGCTCTCTGCAAATATAGAATCCTCACTTAGAGGGGAAATGGAAAAGAGCTTTGAGGACCCTGTACAGGGTGGCCAGTTAGCAGATTTGATAATGCCGGCTGTTCTATCTTCTCAAGTTGCAATCTTTTCATTGAATTCAATATTTCCTTATTTAGAATCTATGCTATCAATATACACAGTCTTTTTTTAGATTATTTAACCACTGACAAAGAAATTCTGTAGAACAATCTTTATCCACATGTATTGGTTTTCATATCACAGTCAGCAAAAACATAGCACAGTGATGTTTTGTCAATATTTTGCAAGCCTCTTGATGTTTCTGAGTCCACCAGCATTTTCCTTCTGCTCAGCAGCTAAGTTGCATGACTCTTTCATAATAGTGAGGTAGGTGCTTCGTCACATGAACTTCAGTCAGTTCTCAGTGTGGTTGTACTCTAAGGGCCAGTGTATCCAGGTCAGGGTTCTACACTTGCATAGGCCTGAGGGTATAGAGACAGAGAGAGCACAGAGAGAGCAGTGTGCAGCTCTTGCTGGAGCCAGGTAGGACTAATGCACTTCAACAAGCTGTAGAACAGATGGTGGGAGTGCGTGCGTGAGTGTGTGTGTGTGTGTGTGGAGAGGGGATGTGTGTTCCACGCAACGTTTTAGTAAAGCCGTTGCATAATCATAAAGTCAGGCAGTGCATAAGGGCTGTTGACCCACAGTAAGATCTTTTATCTATTATAGCTCTTTCACACAGGAAAACTGGGCAACCTACTGCACACAATGGTGTCCCTAGTACTCCGCTGATGATAGCTATCCACTATCTCCTCTGCTCTTCAGTCTTTGATATGTCGGCAGGCAGCGGGAACATTATAGAATGTGAACTTGGGGAGTCGTAGCTTCTGCTACTTGCAATCACGCTTAACTACATATTGGAACCAGACATTGTTGTGTCCTTGCATCATTCATCATTTATGATGGCCTAGAAAATCTGAGCATTTTACATTGAATTACACCTCCTCCTCCCTCTGGCAATGCCTTTTTTTCTGTACTCAACGTAATATGTGATTTACCCCCAGAACAACCCACTCAAACATGAATCTATTTGTGACGCAATAGTTTGTTTGTAATCCTAATCCTCCCTTTTGTGTTTTTCAATCATGTTTCTTCATAGGGGAGTGGGCAGAGGGGCAGAGTGTTGTTGTGCATTTTCTTCTCCGATAGCAAAACGGATACAACAAACTCAAGATGATGAATGGCTTGTGACAGATTATGTGGGTTAAGACCACATTGGAGGTTCAGGGAGTAACCTATGGTGTTCCATTCAGACACTCAAGGCTATGTGTGCTCTCTTATCGAGTGGGCGGTAGCCAATGACTTCTGGTCATTCAATGGAGCCTGGCTGTCATTATGCATTTCTATTAAAACAGAGGAGGTTTGTGAGCCGTCTATTTCAGTTTGTGTGTGGCTTGTTTACAGGGCTGGGCAATGACTCAATATTCAATACACAGTTCAATGTGATGAACATCATCAATGAACACCAATTTGATTATTTAACATTATTTTGCATATGTTTTTGCAGATTTTGTTATAAATCGATATGGGAATAATTTCTCATGGTTATATTCTCCAAATCACCCAAGTCTATTTGTTTACATTCAACTGTGGATTAGTTTGAGGCACCTTTTGAATTTACATCACAACAATGTAGGACATTGTCAGACTCCTTTCAGAGGATCAGAGTGTAAATATTTTTCACTAACAAAGGAAAAGAAAGTACTGACATTTTGAAGAAACAGTGTCACTTGTAACCCTTTGAGATGTTACCATTTGGGCATCATTTTAAATTCCCGTTTGTGCTTTTTACTCACAAGCCATACAAATGTAAGGCCTTGGGTTCCTCAAGGAAATAAAGATAAGCAGACGTTGTGATCTAGTGTGATGAGACTCCAAACTTTAGCAAGTGAGGCCAAATCAATCATAAAGAAGGGAGAGGCTTGTCTGCACCGTAATGCTGACAGATCTCTCTAGACTACCCCATAATAAACCCAATGCCATAATAAGGTCTCGACAGTATACTTAATCAAGTCAAGTTTATTTATTTATATTTTATATATATATTATATGTATAAAGCTCAGCTATTTTTAACCAAAGTGCTGTACAAAAGATAAAAAAACAAACAAAAAACTGCAGACAAGGAACACAAGGCAGAAAGACCAAAATCACTTGCACAAACACAAACAGACACAAACACACAGACAGGCAGATCAATAAGAGTCAAAGGCTGAAAAATAATTATTTTTGGAAATCTGAGAATGATTTGATGAAGGTTGGGCCTGATATAAAGGGGGAGTCTGTTCCACAGTCTAGGGCCAGCAACAGCGAAGGCACAATCGCCCTTAAGCTGAAACCCAGGCCATAGAAGAGCCCAGTGTCCAGTGAGACAATGGTCCTAGGGGTCAAATAGGTACGTAGATCAAAAATGTAAGCAGTGCCAAACCCATTCAGCGTCTTAAAAACAAATGTCTGAATCTTAAAATCAACTCTGAATCGCACCGGGAGCCAGTGAAGAGAAGCCATCAAAGGGGTGATGCTGTTTCTCATCCTGGAGCCAGTTAGAGGCCTGGCAGTAACAATCTGAACTAGTTGAAGGTGGGACATGGAAGACTGACTAATACCTTTGTCGAAGGAGTTGGAATAGTCCAGGCGGGAGATCTTTTTTACATTTTGGACGTAAATCTAAGATGAAAAATTCTGGCTTTCATGACTGAATTGACTCATTTATCAAACTTGAGGGCTGAATTAAAGATCACGCCAAGATTTTTGCCATACGATTTAACACAAGTGGGAAACTGGCCCAAGTTGAGTCAGGGAGTCCAAATGAAACAACTTCAGATGTACACTCTGGAAGTACACTGGAAAATGTGTACTTTCTTCATAACAAAGGCCCCACATAAGGATTACACTCTCCATCCTCCTTCTTACAGCTTTTTTTTTTTCCTTTTTCCCCCCTCAATGATGCAGCAGTACAGCAGGTTTTATGTCCAGGGCCTACCTTCATTGTAAATGCCCATGTCCATAATGAGGAAAGGAAACTGCTTCTCAATTCCTTTTGTGCTGCCTCAGTTCCTAGATTAACGTAATGTATTCACCTATCTCTCTCCAAGGCTGTGTGAAGTATAAAAGGTAAGTTGATGGGTAATTTGGAGTCATGTGGAAAGCCATCTTAACAGGATTAAGCCCTATTTTGCACACTATTACTGACACTTACATTCAATCAAACATTGGCAATTCATCTCTGCTTGGGTAAGTCATCGGAGGCCTCAAAATAGCGTGAATAGCAGTACTGTAATGTGAGATCCTGTTGTGCTTTGATCACAGAGATGGCAAGTTAACATCAGTGCCCCCCTCTGCTGAGCTGTGTGTGTGTGTGTGTGTGTGTGACTTGTCTTGGGTTGTTCTGTTCTGTTACTGATCCTGATGATTGTAGCCTGGAGGATGCCATCTGGGTTCTGTCATGCGTTATTACTCTGCCGTGCAAGGGCTGAGATGGCTTATGTATGGCACTGTGTGGCTGGGGGTTAAAGTTGAGTGTGTGTATGTGTGGATGGAGAGGGTCTGTCAGTATGTGTGTGCATGTGTATTCTTGTGTGTGTGTGTGTGTGTGGCTGGGGGGTGTTTCAGTTGTGTGTGTGTGTGTGTGTGTGTGAGGGTGTATGAGTATCTATGCATCTATGCACAGGTCGGGCACTCATTAATGTCTCTGTGTTTTGGTGTATAATGTTTGCATGTATGTTTTGTATGGAGATCAAAAGGAGGCAAAGGTCACATGACTCGCAACTATATATCAGACACCAGGCGTTTAAAACACACTGCACAGTGCCTTGTATCTGTAACCGACCATTTGAAAAAAATGTTAACTGACTTATAAATATGTAAGAGCATTTGTGAAGAAAGCACAATAGACACATGAATGCTGAATGATATGTATCTGGACCATGTGTACATGTCAAAATGTACACTGTAAATATGTTGAAACGTTTGCAAATAAATGCTTTTCAGTTTGCCTTAATATATCCTGATTTGTGCATCAGCATTAACATTGTTAAATATACATTTTAATATTTTCACTCAAACATGTTCATTTCCATAGCAGCTCCATAGCTGCCATCATTTCCATCCTCACCTCCTTAGACGTGTTTGTGAATTGGCAAGTTTGCATTTTTGGATTTAAATATATTTGTGAGGATCACACACAATCCATCTGTTTCTGTGGATCCTTGTGAGACTGTTCTTATGCCTATACATTGCCAAGGAATCCCCAAATACCTGCTTCAGCTGCGCTGAGCCATAGGACTGATCTCTGCAAAGTTATCTGCTTCATATACTGTATGAGTATTCAACACGTCACCCTGTAGAACACTTGTTTTACACTCTCCATCAGTTTAGGCCTATTAGTTTGACTTAAAGGTTGCCACTTTCTCCGTAAATAATAGATGTTTGCTTTGCCTCTGAGTTTGTAGTGCTGTATCGCCATGTGAAGTCGCAATCTGCTGGATGCTGATGTCTTTGATGCGTTTTAATGCAGTGTTGATGTGTGTGGTTGTGTTGTTGTTTGGGAATCCCTGCCACTATCCGCCACTACTCCCACATGAATGGGAGTTTATATTTACTGTCAGATTCTTTTTGCTCTAACGGCAGTTTAGTTCAAGAGAATTGTAGCTGTAGACTTGTTGGTGGGTCCATTATCTTCTGTAGCCCAACGATTCAACAGGAATCCTTACATAGGGATCCAAAAAAGACTATGACTCGATTCAACAAAATCAGAGCATGATATTTTCTACTAAAACATAGCGTAAATGCAGTACTCATTTGACAAAAGCCATGGGTAATCTCTTGCAACAAATAACTCTTGTAGCCTACATTTGTCTTACAGTCACAGATGTCATAAATGTGCGATTTACTCATGGAGTGAACTGACTGCTGTCCATGTGCTTGCAATAAAGGAATAAACACACGGATGTTTGCAGAGCAGAGAGAGACAAAGACACAGAGCAATAATGACAAGAGAGTTGGCAAACAAAGGAAAGAGCCAAAAGGAAATTGCTTATTTACATAAAGTGGACCAGAGCCATGCCATAAATAACAAAAGCAAATGATTTAACAAGCAGCTGACGGGAACAGGTACAGTAGTTTGGCCCAGCAGCCATCTCCCTGTGGTCTCGGCTCTACATACTACAGTCTCCCAGTGGAGGGAGTGCTGTTGTCACTTCCCACCTCTGATTTATTATCCAGACACAGAGTTACAGGGGGCTACAGCCCTGGGGACCCTAGCAACCGTCGTCATGGCTATTCCCATGCCCATAGTGATGCTGTAGCCCAGCAACACAGCTGGCTGTGTGATGGATGGGGTTGGGGGTTTGTACACACTGAGATCGTGGCGAAGCCATAGCTCAGGCTAAGGCGCTCTGGGTTTGTTTTTGAGAGAGAATGTTCATTAGGATCCCAAGGAGATGAAAATCAAAACAGGAAGATGTAGACCTACATACCTTAACCTAAAATAGATGAATAGTATGGGTTACTACAATAGGGCTGCCCTTACCGTTTATATTGTGTGTGAAGTGACATGGCCGTAATACAAGGAGTGACTGTGATTGAAAGGACATGCTATCTATGGTTCAAGAATCAATGTGGATATTGAAAAGGTGCCATTGAGGACCAAACACAAGCCATGTTTTGGTTTTTCAAAGTGTTTACTTCATTGCGACTGGCTTATTTTATCCTGTTCATTGAACTACAAGCAAAATATTTGATCAGGGGGTGTTTGTGAGGTGCTTGCAGGGCTGTGATGATAACATTATAACAGGAGTTAATCCCACTGCTGCTGCAAATGAATAACAGAAGTTGTATTCATCTATCAATGCTTTTCTCTTATCATGCAGCTGCAGGGGTAATCTAAAGTCAGACTTAACTGCACAGGGACCATGTTTTTTTATGTATTTCTAATTATTGAATGAAAATAAATCAACAAATCAATACAATTCAATACCTTATACTTTTCATCCTGATTGAAACATAAATTGAACTCCAATGTGAAATGCTTTTAATCCCTTTTGACACTAGATGTCAATGAGACATCTATTACGAGTGTGAGTTTACCGTGGTCCACATGCAAACAAGTTCAAATATGAATCCAAACAGAACAAAATGTTCATTATAGTGTTCAATGTGCAAATGTAAAGATTGTATTACAACATTAAAATGTTTAATAAAATGTTTTTTGTAATGCAAAAATAGCAGTGATGTGGCTTTACCTAATTTTAGCACTAAAAGCAATTTTTCAGCTCCAGTAATTTCTGTAAATTCCATAGTAATACGATTTACCAGCATATTTTTGATAATAATTGCACCATTGACACCGGCCCATGCCTGATAGAGATCCAGCCAAGGACACCCAAGATAACAAATGAACCTAGCCTTAAAATCATACGTCACATCCATTCAATCACCTGAACCATTCAGCCCGATTACCCCTACCCTCCTGCTGGCTCTGCAGCACAACCTCCTGTATTGGTCTCTTCTCAAGGACAGCAACCTCCTCTGGAACCTTTCACTAGCCAGAATGTACAGCACTGGGTCCAGGCAGCTGCTCACACTGCACATGGCCTCAAAGAACTCATAGGAGGCATAGAGGACGCTGCTATTATTTGGCGTGACCTGGTTACGGATCCTCATGAACACCAGGGTGATGACCATGATGTGGTAGGGCACAAAGGAGACCACAAAGACCAGCAAGGCAGCAGTGATAAGCCACATGGGCTTCCCTCCTGCCCACTGGTCTCCTCTGCGCCTTCTAACCCTCGGGAGACGCCTCAGCACACGCACCGTCATGATGTAAAAAGCCAGCATGACACTGAAGGGCAAGATGAAGCCCACTAATGTTCTGATAATGCTTATGGTCTTGACATAGACAAAGGGGCCTTGTATGTGGTCCATGCACACAGTGACATTTCCTGGCCGCCGGATGGCGAAGGTTACAAACAGGTCGGGGATGGAACCCAGGAACAGCACGATCCATATGCAGACTGAGCATAACTTGGCTTTACCCACATCCCACCACCGAAGAGAGCTGATAGGGTGGACCGTCCCAGCATACCGATCAAAACTGATGAGAGTGAGGAAGAGGATGCTGCCATATATGTTGATGTTGAAGACGATCTTCTTGAACTGACAAAAGATCTGGATGTCTTTGAGGTAGGGCCTCTGGAGACTGAAGTAGAGGGTGAGGGGGAGGGTGAGGATCCAGGCTGAGTCACATAGGGCCAAGTTCAACAGGAAAATGTTGCTGGTGCTGGAGGTCTTCCTGAAGCAAATGTAGTTGATTAGTGCTGCTACATTTCCCAAGATGCCCACAGGCAGAGCAAAAGAGAAGAGCACCAGCAGGACATAGCAATACCACTGGCCATTCTCAAACTGGCTGCAGAATTGTGTTGACTGGTTCAGGTACTCCAGAAATGGCTCTGTGATTTAGAGGAAAGGAGACAGAACCAGTTTTGCTATTATTCCCATTAACATGCTATGAGAAAGATCATACAAGAAATCCAAGCAGTTCAGATATGTCACCTAAGTTATCAAAGAAATCACTTTTAAATGCTTGTCTGTCTGTGATTGTCTGAACCTTCTGGCCCTCAATGTATTGTCCTGTGTAGTAAACAGGTTAAAACAAGCACTAAGGATTATTTTCAAATACTATATGACCCAAGTCTGTTACCACCTAAACACTGCATGAAGCATTGTGGACCATCTATACCATAGGGCATAAAAAATACAGCACAAAGCTGTTCTTTCCACAATTCAAATAACTTGACTATAATGAATGGGTTGTAGTCTGTTGTATTGAGTTGTATACAATACAGGCTGAGCTGAGCTCCCAGCATCAGCAGCGTCTCCAGGAAATGCTTGAATGCCTCCTGCGAACAGTGAAACCTGGGACTGTTGATCTATTGCCTTCAGTGTGGCAGCCTCTGTTTGCACTTAATCAGAGATAGTACATTCATTTTGCCCAGCTGAGCGGAGGGTAACATTTACTTTGATCGCATTTCAACATATACTCTGTCTGCCTTATCTATGTGAATAACATTTACCTGACATCAATATGAAACGTCTTCGAAGTGTAAAAGACTACCTGAATTTGAACAAACTCTTTTCATCATACAGTTACACTGTAAGTAATAATTTTGGTGATGACTGTAAGTAAACAGATACTATGCTGTATACTTATTGTGCTATTGATGCTACCATTTGACATTTATCTGACAGTCATGCTTTATATTTTTCAAATAATTTCCTAACAAGTTAATTTTTTTAAATGTTTTTTTAAAAAATATCAAAGCATTTGATAAACCATACCTTATGTAGAATATAGTCATTGTATGGTCCCTGTTAAAATGTTAAATCAAACCAAGACTAACGTAACGTATTTCAGGTAGACTGTACTTACTCTGTTTGAACAATTGAGAGTTGTTGATGAGGTATGGATGATGTGGTATCATGATGAGTGGAGACAGCGATCACCTCTCAGGCCTCCTTCACTCCACCTCCACCAGCTGTGTGTTTCTCATCTGTCTGGAGCTGTCGGCACACTGCCTTAACTGTGACTGATGAACTGACGTGTGTGTGTGTGTGTGTGTGTGTGTGTGTGTGTGTGAGTGTGTGAGTGAGAGAGAGAGAGAGTGATACACCAAACAGACAGCAATGCAAAGCTAGTGTTGCAACATCTAAGATCATATGTGCACATGAGTGTGTGTTTGTATTTCAGCTGTCTGGCACCAAGGCTCCTGGAGTGTATTACTCCTATAACTCGGGTAGATATTGCAGTGACTTTATGGCCTGAGAGTTCCCAGAATGTTATTATCTCCTTTGGTCAGAGGAGCATTTTTGTAATTGGAGGGTCAACAGTTTGAATCCCCTGATTGTCTTGGAAAATCTGCAATTTGAATGACTAATGCTTTACCATTCCTTAAGAATTACTGTCAAATTGCCCTTGAGCAAGGCACTTAACCCCCCATTGCTCCAGTGGAGATGCTCAGAGGGTTCTGTGCCACTAAGTGACTGCGTCCGTTATGTCCTGTCTATTTCTGTGTTGTCTCCTATGTAATGTGTCCTGTACCGTTTGGTGGCTATTGCCTTGCCATGCCATATCTTTGTATGTATTGAACACAAGCAGGCTGTTATTGAATTTGGCACCTTTATTTACACGTTTTGAAAAACAAGTTTTGTGAATTATTTGCAAAGTTGTAAATGTAGCGTAAGCTATAGCCTAGATAGTCTACCACTAATTTTTCAAAACTGCATGCAGCCTGACAGAACTATCTGAGAGTCTGAATTTCAGTGCCTTTTGATCACCATTTATCATATCACTGGGCAGAATTTATTCATGGGATAACTCATCAAAGCCTCACTGGGCAGCTTTGCAAGTTGGTGGCTCCGAATGGCAGCAAGAGGTAGCTGTTTGAAAAATGTGAACTTCAATACTGAGGAATTATGTGAAATCATAAACTGCACACAGCACATTCATGTTTACCAACGGGACGCTCTTCTCTAAAGCAGCCACACTATGTGATTTAGGCTTGTAAGACGGGTGTTTTTTTACATTAAAAACTTGCCTAGTGTAGCTTTAATTCAGCATCGTCTTGAGGATGTTATAGATTGGGATTTATACTGAGAACGATCTTGTCGATCTGGTAACGTGTTACAGTCAGGATAATGTAGTGGCAAGAACAGTATAACGCTGCATGGGAGATTGCATGCAGTTTTATTAACTGGACTCTATCTAGTCTATAGCCTAAGCTCCATTTAAAACTTTGCAAATAATTCACAAAACTGCAACATGAAAACAATGGTGACAACTTGCTAAAGGCTATGGCATGACAAGACAATGGCAACAGGATATACTTTACACAGGATAAGACACAGAAATGAACAGGACAGGACACACTAGTCACCTAGTAGTAGGACCCTCATTACACAGGACAAGACACGAAATTACACCAGACAGGACACTGAATAATTTCACACTCTCTTGAAGACTGGAACTGCGCTGGACAGCTCCTAGGTGTGAATGTGTGTAACTGTTTGAATTTGAAACGCTGCTGATGGCCAGTGGCATTGCTGAAAAAGAATGTGTGCTTTGCAAAACCTTTCCCTGGATA
>OOFE01018565.1:4230-15038 GCA_900323365.1 Monocentris japonica | reverse complement strand
AAAAAAAAAAAAAAAAGTTTAAAAAAACTTTATTTCAGTTATCCTTTATTTCAGTTATCACTTCAGTTGTTTGCAGAAGCTATAATGTAAAAAGGGCACACTGTACTGACTGTATACTGTCTACTAGTTTCAAATACATGATGAAACACATGATGAAAGGTGCTGCTGCTTGTGTGTGTATATTTCAGTGTACCACCAGTAGATGGAGACAGGGTTACATGTTTGAATCTTCAGTTGGAGACAATTTGCAGGAATATGGATCTGAAGACAAAGCAGAAAATCATGAATGGATTTGGAAGCACAATACTTGTGTGTATTAGTCTTCAAAATAAAAGTGTATTCATCTGCATTATATACATATAATAAGAGGTTTGTGTGTGAGTGTGTGTGTGTGAGTGTCTGCCTGTCTGCCTGCCTGACCAATGCCTGACCACACACACACGCCTACTCTGCGTATTGTTGTTTTCCCCTGCTGTGCTGAGCCTCCATGTACAGAATGCTCATGAATCACTCCTTATCGGGGTCCTCTACAGCGGGGGGGGGGTGCGATGACTCTAATGGCTTGGCTGAATGGTCTTGAATCACCCCCTCGTTAAATCCTGCCCATATGGGCTGTGAGAGGCCTGCCGTGCTCGCTGGTGCAACTAGCTGCTTTAACAGTCAGATCTGCTGATACACACTCTGCACCTACATCCGAGCTGAGGCTCATTGGCACTGGAGGCAATTAAGTTCATTCATGCAAGTCAATTCAATTATGCAACTCTGATGAGCCCTGAAATACCATAGAGCAAGACGTATGGTACGGCCCCAGACTAGGCACGCATTCTTCGCTGTTGCTACAACTTTGAAAACATTGGGGTTGAATATTGTTATCAGGGGATAATCCAAGTTTGTATTCTGTCCAGTAAAGTTCCCTACAAGTTAATAACCATAGTTTAAACTTCTATATGATACACCATGTATCCATGCTTAAACCTACTATGGGAGGTTGGGATTCGTCATGACTACAAATTAAACACACCAACGCTGTTCATTTCCATAGGAATCTGAACATCTTTGCTTTTAAGTGCATGGCAGAAAGACGAAAGTGAGCAAGCTGAGATTGAACAGCATGTAAAACTATTGGAGAGTAAACCGGCCAGGCTGTAATGGGAAAATAAATGGAGCATTCTGCTCTGCTGTCTTTCTGGCTGTGTGCATGTGGCCACAAACACAAACAGCTCTCCTAGGGGCTGTAACTCAAAGGGAGGCTGGCTGAGCTGGAGGAGAGAAAAACAAAGAGTTGTTCCTAGGAAGATGGCCGCTTCTGGCACTGGATCAGGGCTTTTAGAGTTAAACCAGAGGGAGAGCATTGAAGTATGGTATGTGTGAGCAACATCTATCATGGTGGATTTGGTGGTGCTATAATAGCTGACCCAAGTCAAACAGGATTTCTTAATCATTTCTTATTTTTTAACACTTGATTTAACATCCTTGGAGTACCAGATGAGTGGGGTTTACCACGTCAGCACTGTTCAAATTATGCCAGAAAAGTATAAGTTGACTTTCAAATACTTATCTGAACATTTTTTTGACACTCTTGGTATTGTGCTAACTGCCAAGGCCCACTGCCAAGAGGGTTTAAAGCAGGTCTGAATACTGATGGTAATAATCTGAGCATAGAGAGGAGATTTGGAAAGAGGTCCAACATCATGTGGTAAATTGTTTATTGTTACTTGAGCAGTGTGGGAGGTGGATCAAGGACTCTGACAGCTGTTGTGTGATTACATTATATATACCTAATTGCATCACACATGTTTATTTTCACGTCTCTTCAGTGATTTATACTTTTTCATCTCATTTTGACCGGACAGCAAAATGTGTGACGCTTTGACGTACAGATTGATCTGTCATATTGATAGCAAGCCACTGAGGACTGGTGCACCTGTACTGTAGTCTTTTCGGGGTACGACAAGCTGACAGTTGTATTAAGGAACTTGTTGTTGTCATGAGTTTTGCCGAGTGGCACCACCAGGACTTGTGTGATTATGCATTCTGTGCAGAAGGCTGGGTATCTGAATCAATCTCATGCTCCGCCAGAGAGATGTTTCCCCATAATTTGATTCCAAGTCAGGAGAATCGAAAAAACACCACAGGTCACAAATGTTTGAATAATCGCTCTAATCATGCTGAATGCACCTCATGAAACACGGGTGAGCATCACTCCCAGGGACACCGTGTCCACCAGAAGCCTGAAAAGAATGTGTGTCTAGATTATTCTCTGTTGGGATTGCTGAAGACTAAAGAGCATTGGAGTAGTGATTGCTAGTGTATCAAGCGTAAAGCACGATGGATCCCCGCGCTCTTCCAGGTTACATAATTGGTCAGAAAAAGAAAATGACCTCAGGGTAGCAAAGTGACACTTCAAAATGGTCTTTTATCATCATTTCATTGCCTAAAGGGCAAGTGCCTGGCAGAATAGGACATTATTGATGTGTGTGACTAATTCACACTCTTTTATCTTCATTTTGTGTCCGTACATGCTAGAAGATTGACTGCAAGCATGCTGTTTGAACAGCCGCTGACCAGGAGTGTTCTCGTCATTCTCCCTCTAGGCCGATACCTGCGCCTCAAAATGTTCCGAGAGGATCATGGCTCCTGGATGACCATGTTCTTCAGCACTATCCTCTTCCTCTTCATCTTCTCACACATCTACAACCTGTTCCTGCTGATGGCTGGAAGCATGGGGTAAGCCAGTCAATCTCTTGTCCCTTTTGCTCATTCCCACTGCATGCTCCCATTTGGCTGGTGTGATTGATCCAAACCTGAACGGAGACTCAATACCAATCTGATCAATCAACCCAGACTTTAAATCAGAGGTAGAGTAGGCAAGGGGCTAGTGGTTAATCTTGAAAGATCACCTTCAACACCCATGCTTATTCTCCCATGATCATGAGTTTTTCGACAGCTCTGGGCAAAAACCAAGATGGTTCGCCACGTCTCTCCCTTTCTCTCCCCCTTTTCCTTTCTGCTGCCCTGGTTTACCTACTGAGAAACCACCGCGCTGAGCAGAGCCTGACACCCACACATCAAGCCAGTGACAGGAATCCGTTTACACATTTGCAATGTGTCTGTCTGGGGGAAGGAAAACATGCCCTTGAAGCCAGCCAGCCAGCCATGAGGTCGCCAGGGGGTGATTTACCATTTTGTTTGTTTGGGCTGTAAAAAAACTGTGCCAGGTGTCTTTTCAAGTGCAAGCTGTCAAGGGGGAGGCCGGAGTTGTAATGGGATCTGTCCATATAATACCTTTTTTCCATATTAACACTGAGCTTCCACTATCCATAAGGTGAAGGCAGATGAAGGTTATTTATTAGCTAGCAGCCAAGGTGTTGTGTTTTTCTCCAGCCAGAGGGATGAGTTTGTATAATCAGCCCATCCGTCACTCTGGCCAGCACTGTGACACCGGCATCCATCTTATCTGCTCTTTCTGGTTGGCCGAGGAAGGGAAGTGCATGGCTGAGCAGAGGGGCAAGCCTGCCGAGACGATAAATGTTGCTCGCTCAGGGAAAAGTTACATTTGCAGTCCCACCAAGTGGGTCTGTCACAAAGAGGATTCTTTTTTACTGCCTCTCATCCTGAAATGTCGAGAAACAGGCCCTTTTTATTCTCTCATTTTATTTTTAAGCCGTCAACAATGTGTCACTATATGACATCCAGATATTACTAAAAGGAAAATAATGAGTAATTCTGTCACTTTGAGAGATGTACTATATAATTAATGTGCTTCTAAAATGTACGAGTCACACAGTCTCTATTTATATTATCTGCCTCAGCTGTCCAGATATAACAAGTAGCCTCCATAACAACCTATTAAACAATCAAATAGGCTGACACAACAATAAACCCCAACCATAATAGTTTGTTCTCAGTGATGGGCAATGACATCAGGTATTTGACACTGTAAAGCTCTCCGTGCAAAGACAGATGGTGCTGTTGTAAAGCATTTGAACCCAGGCTGCCAAGAGACCTGGTAGTTTTCTGCACACGTTGCCCCTCTTTTCCCCCATCCCGCTTTCCCCCTTGTTTTCTTTCTGCTCCAGTAGTGTGTCCACCGAGGACCTGGGCCCTGCCAAAAACCATTAGTGTTCACGTCTCTGTTGAAAACCGACATGTAAGAGCAATGTTCACACTCTGCCAGGATGCCCCTCAGAAGATGGGCTCCAGGCTGGAATAACGTGAATGCAGCAGAGTTAGCAAAAAGGCACAGAGGGTGGTAGGGAGGGAGAGAAGGAGGGAGGTAGCATGGAGAATGGAAGCGCTCCAACCCTGATGATGCAGTGAAACTTAAGTCTTTTGATCCATGTCCAAGCCCTTTCTGCATCCGCCCTCCCCCTCATTCCTTCACCCCACTGTGAGCCTGTTGTAGTAGGACAAAGCAAAAGCGGAATTTCCCTTTGTGGCAATAGTTGCCCCTCGGAGAGAATGAATGGTATTTTCTTCCTTTTCATCTGTACTGAAAGCATAAGCTATTGTGAGGTATTATTACAGCCAAAGCTTTTTACAGGGTAGGTATTCTGGCATGGGTTAGCTGAGCTTGACATCCAGCCATGATGGTGCACTGCAGGAGAGTGTCTTCTGGTGTCTGGCCTGGGCGTCCCACACACACACACACACACCCCATATTGGTCATGTCTCACACCCCTCTCAAGTTAGCTGTCATGTATGTGTGTGAGTATTTGTGTCTGTGTAAGAGAGACAGAGTGTGTGTGTGCATGTGTTTGAGCGTGAGAGATTGTGTGTGGGCGTGTGTGTGGCATGGGGGGTGTTGTGGCGTCTGTCCTCCTGCTGTCTCTCTGACCCGATGCTGCATGCTGCCCGTGCCCTTTGCTCATTAATGTGCTTTCATTTTCTTTGACCTTTCAGCTGGTACCGAGCCTGATTTGATTCAAGCTATCAATAACATTCACAAGTAAAGACGATAAACGATGCCATTCTTTATCGATTCATAAAGGCAGTCCGGTAAATGATCACTGGTTCAACGCGGCCGATATTTATCCATGATTGGTCATACAATATTGATTCTTAATGGCATTATCTCTCAACTCAAAGACGTTTCCAGGCTAATCTTACACATGTCCATGACATATAAGCCAGTATTTAAACAGGCGCTTCTAGGTCAACAGCTATCTACCAGTTTCCAACCTAGCTTATGTCATATCAGGAAAAAGCCTGTCCTTTATCTCTCCCTGGTGGCGGTAATCCGCACCAGGCCCTCACATCTGGGCTGTTGGCATTTTAATGTGACTGTCAGATTAAGAGGCTGTTTGTGTGAAACCAGGGGAGTGTGACCGCCCAGGGAGTTTGACGGCCTTCACCGACGGTCCGTCATGCCACGCACTCCCCATTTCAACATCTTATGGCACCGCTGCCAGCAGAAATCATCCTCCTGATTAGACGGTGTTATTTAATTAAGGTGGCCCAATGCGTGGCACACACATTAATCATGCTTAATTTAGAGGAGGGGGGGGTGGTAGCGTATGTGGAGTTGGGCGTGGGGGCATTCTGTCAGGATATAGCAGAGAGCTCTCATGGGACGGAGGCCAGTAATGCTGTGTAAGGTGGATGGAAGGATCGTCCGTGCCTTTTGTGTCCTTACCCAGTAGAGGGATGGAAAGACGTCAGGAGGGAAAGAGCAAAGGGGGAACAATTGAGCAAGGGAAGCACAGCGGGAGCGATGTAGTAAGAGGAGCGGGACGGAGGGAGGGATGGATGTGGCAGTTGACTACAAAGATACCCTGAGCAGGATTAGAACACATATAAAGACTTTGTCCACCATGATCCCTCTGTGCAGCATGCATGCTACCCATCCCTCATCTGTCTGTTTGCGTGTCTGCCACAGAGCGGTGGTAATACCGCAGCCAAGTGGATTAAAAAGATGAATTAATTGTATGTTGTAGTATTTAGATTCCTCCTGTTGCACACAGTCAGAGATGGGACTTCCTGCTGCTTGTGTAACCGTGACCAGTGGGCTCTAGGATATGCCACTGCACAATATGGACAATGTAGCATATTGCACTGGTTTTTACTGGATATTGTGATTACGATTTGGATTTTGATGCATGAAGACACAGCTCATTCAACATCATTTATTTTTCTGCATGGTTCTGGGGCCGCAGGGATGTGGGATAATAAGATAATGCTTACAGGGATTTGCTGTTTGAACATAATAATTTGTCCCTCAATTTGTTTGCCAGGTATTTCGGTGCAACATCAGAACACCTTGCTGAGGAGGTTGTCAGGAAAATCTTTACCGTTGAGATAAAAATTGAAACCTGTACATATTTCAATTTACAATCACAATTTAGATTTTCTAGCTAATTAACTGATCTATCTCTACCTCTCTCATTCTGCCTCTCTCTCACTCACACACACCCACATCCATTTTCTAAGCATATCTCCTTGTCTTTCACACTCCTACACATTAAGTCATCATCTCAAATATGACTCATGATTGAACACATTTTAAGTGTTAAGTTAGTGTTATGCTTACTCACTGAACTCATTGTTGTCTCTCCCAATAGTCCAGAAACAGTGTGCTATCAGAGTCGCTGAGGTCAGTCTTTTCTTTCAGCTCACCTTGTCCTGCTGTTTTCTGGGACAGGAAGGTGGCGCCTCAGTGGGGGGTGGGGGGCTGCCCAGCCCCTCTCCATAGGTCATCTTCACATACAGAGAGACAGCGGCAATTGTAAACGTCAAAAATCATAACCTTGACATATCTATGACTCCTCTGAGAATCATGTATATATAAATATATATATTTATAAATATAGGGTGTGTGTGTGTGTGTGTGTGTGTGAGAGTATACAGTGCCTTGCAAAAGTATTCACCCCCTTGACTTTTTGTACATTTTGTTGTGCTATTAAGTTATTTCAAAGCACATTTATTTGAGATTTTTCATCTGAGTTCTATGCAAAGCACTCTATTTTATCAAAATCAGAGCAAAATTGTTGAAATGTATGTGGAAGGATGAAATCAAAATAACAGAGAAATCAAGTTTGCATAACTATTCATCCCCTTTGCTTCGTTGCCACACTAGCAAAGATTTGTTCCAGCATTTCGGATTACCGTCACTCAGATGTCATATTTAGATTGTATTTATTATTCTGAACATTGGTTTCCTTTCAGACATTTTTTAAACTTGTCTTTCTTGCCAACAAAGCTGAGACCAAGTCCCTTCACTAGATCTTAATGGGACATAATAGGATCTTAGGGTGTAGGGTGGACTCTCCATCAGAATATTAAAACACAGTATGGGATATATGGTTCATTTATGGATGACATTACAGTCCAGGTCTTGAAGTTTAAAAGAAAATATAAATCATCTATTTCCAATCATTATGGTGTAAATTATGGCACGTTCAGTGGGTTTTTCCATTTTTACTATAGAAACCAATGGAGAAATTAGACATTCTGTATTTCTATTTCAAACAGCGATGGGAGGGTTATATATATATATATATATATATATTTAGTGGAGGTGTTTGTGTGTGTGGGTGTGTGTGTGTGTGCATCCACGCTCCATTCAGTCTTCCCACCTCTTCATTATGTTTCACATCAGCCATTAATGTAGATAACATTTCAGTATCATTGCTTTGAAGCCTCGTGTTTTGCTGTGTTGCATAAACTCTGATTGCTGTTCTGCAGCCAATTCCCCATTAAAACTGAATCATAAAACTTGTCCTGGCATTTCTAAATACCACACACAGTGCAGAACAAATTTTCATTTCAGGAAAACAAAAAACATTTTAATGTTTCTTGGGGCAATTAAATTCCTTAGTGTGTGTGTGTCTGTGTGTATATGTGAAAATGAAAAGGGACAAGCAGATTTATAAGTTATTTGGACCAGGAGGCTTCATTTTGGACCTTGCTGTTTTAATAGAAAGCTGATAGAGGGAATAGAGGGCCTGATACATGGGTGTCCGGGATACTGCCGAATGGTTATTCACTCCCACTCCTGAGCCAGGGGAATGATAAGGGGCTAAAGGACTCAATCTCCAGCCAGTTTAATACAATACGTGGGCTGATTCTGCACTGAGTGATGAATTGAGATAGAGCTTTTAAGTTGCCTTGGGAAATGGTATAGTGATAGTGAAGAGGGTCCTTATTGACAGCTTTATGCTCTCTGGTAGCTACTGCTGCTCAGTACTGCATACTGTAAATACGTTGTTACGTACTGTAGTGCACAGGGAGGAGAGAGGCAATGCATTTTAATGCAGAGGCAGCCAATGACCCAATATAATGTTCTGAATGAGTCCAGGCTTCATGGGGCAGAAGAGGTCACTCAATCACTCCCATCACTGGCTGTCCGACAGAGAAAACAAGCTTATAAAAGCCAGTATGACGGCATGTTCTTCCAAGTGGACAGTGAAAAGATGAGCAGGAATGTGGGTTGGAGGTATCTGATGACTCAGAGGAGTAAAAGCTTTCTCAGCATGCTGTTTAAAACCCTAATTATCAGGCCTCCCATGGGCCTTGGAAATCCTTGAAAATTGCGACTTGGATAAAAATTAGATTGAGCCATAAACATTTTTAAAAACTGATGAATGAATGGAGTTCTAGAAATTGCTTGGTATATAGCAAAGTATGACATTGCAAAAGTGTTAATTGGCACTCAGTTGCAGTGTAAATTATTGATGAAATGGGAGATCAGGGGAATGGCTTTTCCAGGTGTTACACATATATAAAGCAGGGCCACACAGACTTCTCCCATTCTAGCACTAACATAATACATTCTACCGGGACCCTCTTGCATTGCATACCTGCATGTGCTGATGTAGCAGCAGTGTTCTCACATTTAAAGTACTCTGTGACATTTTCATGAAAATACATTTCCATTTTGCTACTCTCTATTGCCGATTTGCATAACACGATAGTGATTCAAACAATACTCAGTTCATGAAACCTTTTATATTTGCTGTTCTAAACACCCGGTGCCACGGAGGTCTTTCCTGAGGAAAAATACTCTGGCGCACAGAAAGTGATGCAGTTTACGTTTTTCAACGGCAGCAACAGAGGTTTGTTTGGAATAAAGAACTGGGTGGTTAGCATGAGCAGCGATAGACACCGTGGCTGAACAGACAAAGAGAAGAGCGCCACCTACAGAAACTCATCAACAGAAAATCCAAGAAAAAAGACGTCATAGGATTGGCCATACTGTTTGATAGTGAAGTAATCTCTGGCAGTGCAAAAACACCACAGCAATGAGCGCTAAGCACCAAAGATGCTGCCAAAATAAAAATAAAGGCTCTTGCAGATTACCACTTATCCAACAGTTTAAATGCCCTTTGGTTAATGTCAATCAATGTGACATCCAAACTCTAAAACAGAGCAAGTTTTTATTCCTTGAATTTGACAGAACAAGTCTTTGAAAGGCATTGGAAAATCCTTGAATTGTATTACTGAACAAGTGTGGGAAACCTGATAACATTCCACAGAGGGTCAAAGCTGGCTGAGCCAGCGGTGCTGGCATTGACACTGCGACTGGCTCTGCGCTTGAGCCACAGGAGCCATTTTGGGGCTGATTATTCATGGTGCTACTGCACTGATGTTCCACTGCGCTGAATCCTCTCATTAGGTCATCCGGCTCTAAAGGCCATTAAATTTTCAGTCAGCATGAATAAGTCAGAGAGTGCTGCCTCTGATCATGCAGCGCAAAGAGTCCCTAAACTCATCATAGGTGCTCTGCGGAAAAAAAAAAGCAAAAATCCCTATCAAAACAAGAGTAACATTTGCTCAATTAAATATGTGAGGAGGCCAAGGGTTGGCAGCAGGGTGGTTTTTTTTAGATTTAGAGCATAGCGTGTGGTGCCAGACAGCATTTCCAGAAGTATCGATTAGAATTTTGCTGCGGGTATACGACTCCCGATGGGATCTCCTTGGTAACTGGAGCAGCGCCAAGCCACTGAATGTCTAACTGACTTAATGCAGATATAAATCGCCATTCCAATCAAGGCCTTTTTATTTGCGGGCTTGAGAGAGGCAATACGTCACCTGTGGTACTGCACGTTTTCGTCAATAAAGTCCTGTCAAAGCCGTTAAATGCATGCTGCATTGATGACATATGATTTATAATGTTCCCTTCCGGGGAATGGCATTTATCTCAAGTATTGCTCTCACAGTTTCATTATACAGGCACTTAAAAACACTTGGCATTTTGAGTCACTGACGTGCCACAACTAATCAGGAATGCTCTGGATTGTCTATGAGCATCTCTTATGCTTTTCTCTTCTGGACTGATACAAGTTAATGTGAAAAGGGAGGAACAATTAGCATTAATTAAAGATGAACACCTATTAAAGCTGCCTCAGTCGGCTAATAGCATATTAGGATTATCCTCCACTGCTTTGCAACAGGATGTTTCGGCTTGTCTGACGAAGTCTCATTTCCAAAGTGAACAGCCCACAGAATGGACTTGTTAATGCATCCTGCAATCAAGTCAACGGTAAAATAAACATGAACCTTCAAGGGGACATAGAAAATAAACTATACATCGACAAGGTTTTGGTTGCAAAAGAATACATTTTTATTGGTGTTTTCTGGCGGCCAGAAAATGACCAGGGAAAACAAAGACGAATGGAGTCATTGACTTCAAATACGACCCCTTGAAAGCGCAGCCAGAGCCCTATCCATCGCCATCTATTACATTCATGAGTGTGACCTGTTGGGGGTGAGAGGCGGCTGGAGGGGGAGGTGATGGGTGCCCACCTGCTCCACTCAGGCTCTAAGACATTGGCTGCCAGGAGATCAAACAGGGCCCCGCTCCCCCCCGC